>JAHWFP010011731.1:64627-108271 GCA_023313725.1 Lithobius niger | reverse complement strand
ATCCTACAAGACCTTCAGTAAGATCCAACAAGATATTGGGTAAGATCCTACAAGATCTTGAATAAGATCCTGCAAGATCTTGAGTAAGATCCCACAAGATCTTGAGTAAGATCTTACAAGATCTTGAGTAAGATCCTGCAAGATCTTGAGTAAGATCCCACAAGATCTTGAATAAGATCTTACAAGATCTTGAGTAAGATCCTACAAAACCTTCAGTAAGATCCAACAAGATATTGGGTAAGATCCTACAAGATCTTGAATAAGATCCTGCAAGATCTTGAGTAAGATCCTACAAGACCTTCAGTAAGATCCAACAAGATATTGAGTAAGATCCTACAAGATCTTGAATAAGATCCTGCAAGATCTTGAGTAAGATCCCACAAGATCTTGATTAAGATCCTACAAGACCTGGACAAGATTTACAAAATCTGGACAAGATCCTACAATATCCTGCAAGATCTTAAGAAAATTCTTACAAGGTCCTAACAATTCCTGCACAAGCTTACAGGATCCTATCCAAGATCTTACAATATCTTATCGATTCTTGTAAGAATATGTGCAAGATCTTGTAGGATCTTGGTACAAGATCTTACAAGGTTTACAGGATCCTGATAGGTTAAGATCTTATGTAAGATGTCCACATGGGAAATGACGGACGTTTTCCTGCTCGAGGACATATTCGAAGATTTTAGGAAACTTTGCCTGGAAAACAACAAGTTAGATCCCTGCTACTACGTCTCCACTCCGGCATTTAGCTGGGTGGCTCTGCTGAAAATGGTGAAATCCAAGTTGGAACTCTTCACGCACGTCGGGAAGCACAACCTGATAACTTCCGGCCTCCGAGACGGTGTTTCCTTCGTGGGAAAGAGGTTCGCGAGAGCCAACAACAGGTACCTACCCAACTTTGACTCTCGCGAACCCTCAACCTACATAGTAAACTTGAACATGAACAACCTTTACAGCTTCGTTATGTGCGCTCATCTACCTTACGACGGCTTTTGTTACCTGACGAGGGAAGAAATCAGGATCTTTGACACCATGCCGGACGATGCGGACGAGGGATACATCCTGGAAGTGGATCTCGAGTATCCCAGAGAGCTTCACGACGAGCACAACGATTACCCCCTCGCTCTTGCGAAGATCGACATTAGGGAGGAATTCTTGTCCCCTTATTCGAAAGATTTGACCAAAGAATTGAAGCACACCATTAGATCTCCGGGCAACACCAAGCTCGTTCCGTATCTTCTGCGCAAGAAGAAGTACGTCGTCCACTACCGGAACCTGAAATTCTACTGCAGGCACGGGTTAGTCCTCTGCCACATCCGAAGAGGCCTCGTCTTCAACCAGAAATCGTGGATGAAGAAGTATATCGACTTCAACACCGAGAAAAGGCAAGTGTTGACCGCTCCATTCGAGAAGGACTACTTTAAGCTCCTGAATAACTCGGTTTTCGGCAAGACCTTGGAAAACAAACAAAATCGGCTTGACGTCAAGCTATGCACTGACGCTAATAGGGCGCTAAAAAAACACGTCCCAACCCCACGCCAACTCCTTCAAGATCTTGAACGAAAACCTAGTACAGATCAACCGGCGTATTCGAAGCGTTTGGTGTGATCTCCCTACTTACTCGGGATTCTCTATTTTGGAACTGTCTAAACTCGCGATGTACGAGTTCATTAGAAGTTTATTCGGCTAAAGTACGGAGACCGAGCTAAGTTCCTCTTCACTGACACGGACAGTCTCTGCTACCGTATCGAAACTGACGATGTGTTCGAGGATATGCTCCAGAACCGAGAACGTTTCGATACGGGCAATTACTCCAGACCACCCCTTTTTCAGATTCGAATAAGCAGGTCTTGGGAAAGATGAAAGACGAGATGGGCGGCGTACCCATCCAAGAGTTTGTCGGACTGCGAGCGAAGATATACGCTATCAAAACAAGGAGAAAAGAGACCATTAAAAAGGCCAAAGGAATCCAGAGATTGTTCGTCAAGAAGCACTCATCTTTCGACGATTACAAATCTGCCTTGAAATCAACAACACCCGTGCAAAAGGGTACTTGGGCGAAAATCTCCAGAGTCGGACACGAGTTGAGTACGGTACGAGTTTCGAAATCCCTCCTCTCCCCGTATGATGACAAGAGGTTCATCTTGGAAAATGGCAAAGACACTCTAGCTATCGGCCACTACGACTCGGGCGCATGTAAAGAGTACGAGGACTAAGTCGATGTGATGAGCGACGAGGAGGGAGAGGAAAAGGAGAGTTTAGCACTCAAAATACAGGAAGAGGAAAACGTGAACGAGGAGAACAAGTTGGAAGAGAAAGAGAAAGCGCCTCAGAGACTCTCTTTACTGGAGAACCAGCGGAGGAGATTTGAGGATCCTTCCGTGTGGGAGGAGAAGCACAAAATGGCAAAAAGAGAATTGAAACGGGAAAGACGGGCCTCGCTATGCTCGGAGCAGAAAAAGGAGAGCTTGGAGTAAGATGCCGCTTGTAAGAGCGAAGCACGAGCCGGAGAAACCAAAGCTCAGAGAGAAGAGAGATTGAAGAAAGTTGCTACTTCTATGAGCAAAGCTCGAGCCAGAGAAACTGAAGCTCAGAGAGTAGAGAAATTGAAGAAAGATGAAGCTAGTAAGAGCAAAGTTCGAGCTCAAGAGCTCAAGAGGTGCAGAGAAAAGAGAGACTAGCAAAAAAAGCTGCATCCAAAAGGAAACGTCTACAAAACGAGAAGGCTCACAAAGCACTCGCACGAACCCTCCAGTTTTGAGACCCTCCTCCCAATTTTGGTACCCCCCATACGGTTATTTATTCGTCATTTTCACGCTCTGAAAGCTCTCGAGAGTTCTTACAACGCGGATGCTCATGAAGCATTAGCACTACCCCTACGGATGACGTCACGTGACCTTCCCGCTGGGAGGTGGTCGCATTTAGTTAGCAACAAGACTTATGTAGTGAAAGAACATTTTTTCGTAGCAAAAGGGCACTAATGTAGCAAAAGGACAAATTTTGGTAGCAAAAGGCACTTTCCCATGGGTGACCTCGACCCACTTTGACTTCGACCCAGTGACCCAGTGACTGATCTTGGCTATGGCTGCATTTCCAGCATGCCAAAAAAGTTTTAAAAAAGGACTTTCCCACCCTCCTCCAGATCGACGAAATTTAAAAAAGTGGGTCTCACCATCTTGGAAAATGGCCGCACGTCCGGTTCGCATGGGCATCTTGAATGACGTCACTTCCGGTTTGCATGGCCACCGCCATCTTGAATGACGTTACTTCCGGTTCGCATGGGCACCACCATCTTGAATGACGTCACTTCCGGTTCGCATGGGCGCTACCATCTTGGGAAATGGACGCACTTTCATGGGCACCGCCATCCTGGATGACGTCACGAAGGTAGCAAAAGGACTCAAAAAGGTAGAAAAAAGCACTTTCCAACCCTCGTCCAGATTGATTAATGGGGGCCACCATCTTAGACTTCCGGTTTACATGGGCGCCGCATCTTGGACCGGAAGTGACGAGACCGGAAGTGACGTCACAGGTGTATCTGTTTGTCCGTGCCATATCGCAAATTCCCTCTACTTGTATCAAATACATTTTATTTCATTGGTACTTATTACTTAAAATGGTTGCTGAAAATAGGCAAATGCCGACTACAGTGGAAATTTGATGACATCACTTGAATAAATATAATTTTTCCACCAACTGAAGCACTATTGTAAAGCAAAAGTTGTTTCATTAAACTTTCGAAGATGTTCGATCTCCTTCCTCAGAATGTCTTCCAGCGTTGAGGTAATTTTAAATACCGACGCTGGAAGACATTCTGAGGAAGGAGATTGAACATCTCTGAAAATTTGATGAAACAACTTATTGTGCTTCATAATAGTGCTTCTGTTGGTGGAAAAATTGTATTTATTCAAGTAAAACGGTAGCATTAATTACTGTACCAAAATTAATTACGCAATTTCTGGTAAACAGTGGTTAACAAATAAAGAAACAATTTCATTAGTCATCTGCAAAAATCAATAAGCCAGTCCAATACTTCTACCAATTCTGATACCAACAGTATCTGGGAATACTTCACAGATTCCTTGGGAGCTGTCGGAAACCCCGAAGCAATATGTTGCTTATGTTGGACAACATGTTGAAATTTGCCACCAACTTTCTCCCTCTTGACGCTAGCAAACCGCAAGCAAGATTTGTATTTTCTTTCCAGAATATACCTCAAAAAAATTCCAAGTGTCAGGGATGCAACATAGTAAAAAATTGTGAAAATTTAAGATCACTAGTAAAAGTGTGAAAAATTGACCAGATTCATTGAAAAATGTGAAATTTTGGAATTTTTGATAAAGAAAAATTGTTTCATGCAACAAATGATAAATAAATTTAGCTCTACTATGGTTGAATGAAGCTAAAATTCACTTTATTTGTACGCATCTGTTTGTACTTCAAAGAAATCTGCTAATGGAAAGTGAAGGATGTTTGGCAAGAAAGGGAAGTAAATACACCAGTTAAGGAATAGGTTGACCATAATTCTGAACTGTCTAGCAATATGCCTATAACTACTAAAAAGTAAAACACTGTATTCAATTTACCTTCAAGAGAATGAAAATTTTCCATGGTATACTGACTTCCACACTATAGATAGTTTCCTACCTAGTTCCCTTCTAAAATTGGAAGGCTACATGAAGAAGCGATTTCCAACTTTGATGGTGATCATTTTCACAACGAAAATTTGCTAGGTAGGGAACTATCTGTAGTGTGGAAGTCGACGTACTATGGAGAATTTTCACTGTCTTGAAGGTAAACCTATAACTACTGTATTGTACTTTTGTCGTACTGGATATTGCAACATAAAGAAATAGTATTTCAAGCTTGTTCAGATTTGTGGCCAGTCTAGTCCTAAACATGTGTGACTTGCTTCAGTGGATTACAGGTCAGTGCATTACATATTTTTTTTTATTGGGGGGAGGGACACAGCCAATGAGTCAATGGAAACCCCTGTTTTAAATTATGTGCAGGGCAAAATACGGGTTAAAAATTGGGGAAGAAAGATGTGTTGTGAAAATCCATATGTGAAAAAAAAAGCTACCATGTGAGGTGAAAAAATGTGAAAAACTAACGATTCCTCAGTGGCATCCCTGAAATGTAGATTTTTTTTGGCCATTTAACTATTATTTCAGCCTAATGCGTTCAAAAAGTAAACTTGTAGGCTAGGCCTACGATTCACTGATGGTGGAGACTTTTAGTCTGATGTTCACCAAGGCTTTCATTGCCCCCGGGAAAAACAGTTAAAAATACTTTGTGCCTCCTTGCAATTCCTGGAGGAAATGAAAACCTGGGGGTAAATGACACAAAAAATCTCCACCGCCAGTGCAACAACAAATGAGAACCATGATGCAGAACGAGATCTCTACATTGTGTCCGATAATGAACTTGGAATGGATCCATTGAATTCAAGTCAATTTTACGAGATGGTCGTAACAGCAACAGCAACAACAAAGGCAAGTCCATTCAATGATTTTTAGCAGCCACTACTAAACAATTAGCATTAATGAATAAATTTATATATGCAACCATAAAATGTGGTATCTCGATTGAAATTTTGAGGCTAGCTGCTCATGAATTTTGAACATGTTAGAAGTTAGCAGTTTTGTGCGAGGTTTTGGTCCATGGCATTGGTAGAAATATGAACCCTCGAACCAGGTACCGGTACCATAGTATCGGACCTGATACCTGTGTCGGTATCATACAGCCCTAATAATCATTGTAATTATTATGCATGCATGAAAAAAAAATTATGATACGCTAATCTGTCGCGCTCTTTAACCGTGGTTCTATCTAACGTTCATTCCTCACGAACTGCTTAAATGAACAATCCTCATTCATTAGTCTTAATTACGAACAGTTTTCTTCCCTCCTGCTTCTCTTAAATTCAGGTTTAGATGGCCTTTTAAGCCTAAGTAACGATGCAATTTTCCTGCTTAAAAAAAGCCTACAGCCAAAACATGTCTGCTATGAACAAGTTCCATGCCTCAGGAAAATAAATTTAGTAAAATAACAAAGGGTGTACTGATGGCGAGCTGAGGAGCCGATTCTCGCCGAGCTGAGCATGCTCAGTATACTGAGCAATTACGTCCATTTAACTGCTCGCCATAGCCATTGCTCGCATCTAGTCTTGGCATGCGATCCTAGACCAATGGACCTTGAACGCTAATTTCATTCTGGCAGTTACTCAATTTGATGATTATGGTCGATGCACGGTTCCTGCTGCTGGAAGTTTAAATGGCTACTTCAGAATTCAAGACAGGAAATAAAATTGCAGGTAATTCGTGCAGATTAAGTTCTTTTATTTATGCTTTTCCGGACATTCACTTTCATGTGACACTTGATAACCGAAGCATGTGCTGATTAATAAAGGTGCTGGTTATGCCCAGCAGCACTGATCGCCTCAGTTCTGCTCGGTGTACCAGACATTTATTGAGCACTCGGCTCGGGAATGGCTCGGCAGGACAAAATGTACTAGGTACAGCCTTAAAAATAACTAAGCAGTCTAGGAGTATAAAAAAATTGCAGATGTAACAATTAAAAAAATTCTGTGGTCCAACTACGTAAAATTGCTAACAAAAATTTTAAACTTTCAGTACTCGGAAAATAATAGGATGAAAGCATCCATTTGATATTCTTCTACTACAGCATCTGTTAATGCTTCCGAAAGCTTGTTTGGGTGTTTTCAGTATCGTACAAGTAATTGAAAGTTGCTTTATTTCCTCAATATTTTCGATTGTTGAAGGAATTTAAGGAATTGGTCACCTTGATTACCCATTCTTCTTAGGCTGCCTTGTAACCATCGTGACCAGCAGCCTGCAAGCGACGCTTTCATGATAGCTTCAATCGACGTGATCTTGGCTCGGTTCGCCTGACGTCATTTGAGACGATGCCCCTAACATCTTAACGGGTCTCATGCCTTGAACGTACCAAGTGGAGCTCACAATGCTGAAGGACGTAGAAACGGAGCATTTTTATTTGAAGAATAAAGGCACTGACGTCATTGTAGCACGGAACACGGGATTCCTCTGAAACTTGAACAAGATGGGGGCCGTGCGTTGTGTTCTTTCGGAGTTACGATCGCTAAGGGCTCCTAAAATAAAGCAATTTCACGTCAATTTTGATCTGAATCACATCTCCATTGTACGCAATTGGAATTTTTTTAACAGTGCTTAGAACTGACTGGAAGAAATATCTTGTCAGGCATTTTAGGAACCGTTTTGAAACGACCCTATATCATCGCTTAGGCTTAATAGGGTTTAATGCTTAGTGAACTTGTGTGTCTTAGCATTCATAGCCTACAGTTCTAAGTGATACTTATATCATCAGATTTTTATTTGCTGGGGTTTCTGTCTGCTAAAATATTTTAGTAGTTTTTCACTTTTTCGTGCCAAAGTGACGACATATCGTCATCTCAAAAAATTCTGAAAACACCTGATGAACGATATATCATCCATTCAGTTCTAAGCCCTGTTGAAAAAAATCCAATTCTATACATCGTTGGTTAGATTCCGATTGAATTAGTTATTTTAGAAAGTATATTTTCTGTTAATTCAATATCATCTTTTTAATACAATTGATGTTTTTGTTGGCATCATCAGCGAAATTGGCGTGAAATTGCGTTTATATGCTGAAAACAGCCTTGGTTCAAACAATCATATCTCCAGAACAACACAACGCACAGCTGCCATATTGGTCGCGTTTGAGAGAGGGGAATCCCGATTTTCTTCCCCGCAAGAAGACATCACCAACTCCTACGTCACTGACTGTATTCCTCAAATGAAATGTGCCGTTTTAAAGGCACTAAATCAAACACGTCGGTATCACCTTCAACAGCACATTTACGTAGTCGAACCTGAGAATTTTTTTAAATAATGAAAACGTAGAACGATGGTCCCAATACAATTATTACGTCTGCAAATTTTTATACTGTACTCCTAGGCCACTCAGTTTTTTATTTACAATTTATGTTCATTAGGCATGCAACTTGTTCATGGTGGCCTTGTTTTCGCCATAGGCATTTTCAGCAGGAAAATAAAAAATTGTGTTAGGCTCGAAAGGGTTAACCTCTAGGCTGAAACACCGAAAGTTAAAGATTTTACAGATTTTACTGTCTGCCAAGATACAGATATATCTGATGAAGTGTTTCATTATTTTGAACCTCCTTAACGGTGGGCTGCTACCAAATGAAATTCTGCAGCATGTAGTGCTAGCTAGTTCTCTCTACAGCTTGCTCACAGCAAGTAAAGGAATGCACCAAGCAATATCTGCTAATACAACAAACTATCCACATGCCTCCTCAATTATTGAGTTAACCCTTTGGTACGTACTCGTGCAACTGGCAGCAATCTGTAAAGGTTAACGATATTACTGCCACTAGATGGCACCTTAATATTTTCTGATAGTCGATCAAGGCACCATCTAGTCGTAGTAATATCATTAACCTTTACAGCTTGTTTCTAGGTGCACGAGGACTCACCAAATATTTACTCAATAATTAAGAGGGCACGTGGCTTGTTTGTTGTGTTTAAAGTTTGTCTATGCATTCCTTTGCTTTCTGCGAGCAAGCGCTAGAGACAGATACGCAGAACACAGCACATTTTTTTCAAATATTTTCCAGTATATTTTTAGAACAGTTTTCCAGTATGTTTCCAGTATACTTTAATATGTACTTTTAACCATCTTCAAGTTGAATCTAAAACTAAAATACAAAGGACAAGACATGTTCCCGTGCAAGCTGTGATCAGCACATGTTGAATTAGGCCCTTTTCACAGCTACGTACAACGTATGCAGAAAGGAGTGGTGACGGGCTACTGTGTTATTTCGGAACCAGAAGTGCTCCGCCTTTTTTGATTGATCGTACAAAAACGAAAATTGACAACGGCGCTAACATATTTAAATAATAAGAGAAGTAAAACTTCTGAAACTAAAATTTTTAACAAATCAATTATGGGAAAGTTGCTGTAATTGCAGGGTAAAATAATTTAGTTTGAGTTAAAAATGCAAGTATTTTCCAGTATTGAAAATAAATTTCAAGTATTTTCCAGTATTTCCAGTATCTGTATGAACCTACCTTTGGTGGCAACTCACCTTCAACCCCTGCTGTACTTACGATAAATTCATTTAGCAAGCTACGAAATTAACTAGAGTCAAATTGCCACGTGAATTCTCTTGCAAGTGTTGAATTTATGTCCAACTTAAGTTCATAATAACTACTGTAGGTGTATGGTATATGAATGGTGCTGGAACAGGTGTTGCTCGAAAAGTGCCTTTGACTGCCAACTAGACCATTAAATTCAACATTTATTGGACCTAACAGAGCATCTAGATCAGTGATGAACCTCAAACGTAATTTGAGTGGCTCTACAGAAGCACTTTCTACATAATTCCTAAAGTAGTCCATTACTATGATGGCCTATGCATCACTGGTCTTAATTACAAAAGCTTCCAACACTTTTGCTGAAGTAGGATTAACCCTAAGAACATCACCCATAAGCTTATCAGTAACAGTTATATCTAAACCATTAAGAGCCTCTTCAAAACCAGTTTTCATTACTTGAATACATATAAATGGTTTCTTGTACATCTCGCACTTTGCTAAATTTATCAACTGATCTCTAAAGATACTTTCCTTCGGTTTTGTGTAGCATCCCAACAGAGAGAAAAGCCTAAGCATTGTTTGAAACTAACTTATCATCCTCAAATGGTACTTCACCACATCTAAATCTAACAATTGCTTTTCTTTCTGCCAATGACACAAAGTTCATTAACGACTCAACACACAAATCATCACATACATTTTACCTACCAGATAACAAAGTAATGACCTTGCCAAGTAAAGAGGCACATATTTGATTAAAAATAAGCAATGCCCCAGAATGTGCCCTAACTGTACGTAGGCGTCGGATGACATGGTCCAAGATACCATAGGAACAAATTCTGATTCTCCAATAAAGTAGAGAAATTTGGCTTCTTCTCAAAATGAACAAAATAGATCTTTCTTTAAGCCATTCATGTCTAGGCCTTGTTCCCCATTGAAATGAAAGTATTTAAAATTTGGTATGTTTGTTTCATAAATTTTCAATAGCTCGTTTACAATATTGCCTCGATTGATTTTAAGGACATTGGAAGAACTAGAGCCTGGCAACAACATGACAAAAATTGTCCTTGCTTTCAGCATTGTTGTCAGAGCCTAAATTAGAGTTTGAATCTGAGCTCGGTGATACATTTTGAAAACTTCTGACATAATTACGCCTTGTTTGGGATCGCATGTGTAATGTATTTCACTTCTACATTATTTAAACTATACTAATTTAACTGGTATAATTATCGGAGGTCCACACTGGGATTAAAGGTCTAACAGGTGGCCCTGAACCAAAGGTGTTCAGGGTTTTTATTAACCTTATCATAGTAAATTGGTAATTTAAAGCATTTGCTATAATTATAACTCCTGTATTACGCGTTTATAACTAATTTTTCAAATAGTAAGAATTACCAACACCACCCAAAAAATTTTTGGCTCACACTAGCAGCTCAAACGTTAGGCTACCAGTTGTTACATACTTAGGAAAAACGGAATGCTGTTCCTCTCTAAGTTAAACTCAACGGTTTTTACTGCTACACATTACCTCACAACTTAATCTCTTACTGTAATTACGCAAATGCACTAATTACTAATTACTTAGTTGGACAGTTTATTCAAGCTAATCATGAATAGGAGTAGCAAACAATACTTAAACTTTTGATTACATTAGGCTACAGCACATTATGAGTTTAAGTCAGACCGAAACTAAACAATGATTAAACAAAAAAATTAAGTTGTTTAGCTCGTGACCCCTTCTGCTCAAGCCAGTCCAACTTAACCAAAATCGCCTTACGATTTTGGTGAATTACGACATTGCCTAAGCAACACTTATTCCAAAAACGCTGATATTTAAAATTTACCAATGCTACGGCTAAAACCCATTGTTGTTACAAATATAAAATAAAGACAACACTTCGTAAAATCTTCTTAAATTAAAGGTCATGCTAACGAAGTTTTCATAGCATAGCTAACATTATGGCTTTACACCAATGGATTTACAGCTTCTAACTTCGTAAATAATAAACATGGCTTATAAAATCTTCTTTATCAGCTTATTAAAAATTTGACTAGAATCTTTTAGGGTCGCCCAGTATTCTTAATTTTTTCACATGCTTTATACACAGTTTTACAACGTTGAATCTTTTTGATACAGTAGGCCTATTAAATCTTTCAAGTGGCACACTACTGACTTAAATCTTTAAGGATATTCTAGTTGAAAATCTTTCAAGATATGCAAAACAAAACACCAGTAAACACCAGCATTAAACATTAAATCTTTTAGATGCAGCAGGCCTATTAAATCTTTAAGCAGCACACTACTACTTAAATCTTTTAAGATAGAATAGTTCTAATTCTTTTAATACATTTTACCAATAAGTCATTTAAGACAACAAGGCTTTATATCACAAAACATAGCTTAGTATTTAAATTTTTTAAATATAGTCACTCTATTTAAATCTTTTAACTAGCTAGTTTAACACATTTCAGCTTTTACAAAATGAAATCCTTTAGTTATGCGGTCACCAATTACCACAGCATAAATCTTTTAATTTGCAAACAGCAATAATTAAGCTTTAAAGCTTTTAGACTTCTTTAATTCACCATACTAGCCTTTTAAACCTTGCAAAGTATGAGTTGCTTAATATTTTAATTAGCTTAATTACTTATTACTCTAGGTTCGCAACCATTAGCAATTTAAACACAACAATCTTGTTCACACAAGAGCAACTTTTGGCCACTAAAAATTAAATTCACCCAATTGAGATTTACAAATCTTTACACTATCTAACGCCGGCCCCCTGCCCCTTCCTGAAGAAACTAAGCTGCACACCGAACTTGAAAATGAAAGGCTTTGGCGCACCAGAGTGCAGACAAAAATAAAGTTTCTCTCCATGGCCCGGACTATCCTGGACAACCAGAAAACTTCCACACCACAAGTAAACAGTACCTTATACATGAAGAGGTCACACTCATTCTTGCACCCACGAACTCCTTGTGGTTCCAGGCGAATGGCGAGTTTGCGTAGACAACATTATCCACCGCTCCCAAAAAAGGCTGTTGGAAAACTTTGTGTCTATCATAATTGATTTTAGTACTTTAAAATCAATGCAGACCTTAATCCCCCATCTCGTCGCCACTGTAATGTATTTCACTTCTACATTATTTAAATTATACTGACTAAACTGGTATAATTAACAGAGGTCCACACTGGGATTAAAGGTCTATTAAGTGGCCCTGAACCAAAGGTGTTCAGGGTTTTTATTAACCTTATCATGTTAACTGGGATATTATAATTGTGGCGACTGAAGCGCCCTCTACATAAAGGTATAGAAATACACTTAAATATAATATCTTAGTACACCACAGCATGACTGGCAGACTAAGGCTTTCTTCGTCTAAACTTATCTCTAAAATCAGAGATACTGAATTATCAAGAACATACGGTCGTTCTGCATTGTCAGAAATAGTAACTTCTTTGTGGCCTACTGATTGGTGTATGCTTTCCTCATCTGAACTTAAGTCTGCATATAAATCTGCAGGTGGAGAAAAATCGCCATGTGATACTAACTCTCCATCGTCTTCACAGTCACTTCCCTGCCATTTACCAAACAATACTGAACGGCTGCTTACATGTAATTCCGTAAGGGTACGATTGTCTGCAGACCTTGAATGTAGAAACAATCGATTTTTGGTTTTGTTGCAATTTGTTAACAAAAATGCGGGCGTGGAGTCAGCAAGAGTACCAATGTAATCAATTAATCCAAGAAAGTTGCCGTATTGTGAAATTTACGAATAAAGGAATTCTCAGCTGTCACAATTTTGAGAATAATAGCATTGTCTTCCATGGATTCGGGAGCTACTTGTGCTCTGTGGAGTTCACGTGTGGTTTCAGCAAGCAGCTCGCGGTTAAGTTTATTGCTGGCTTCACGGAGTGCTGTTTGTCTGTCACTGGCCACCTGCCTGTCAACTTCCATTAAGTGTTGCAATTCAGCAGACTGCTCACAAACTATACAGTTATTAACTGCATCCAATGTTCGGCCACATGTGCAAGTTCTTGGCTGCAAAATGCGGCTGGTTTGAGGAGTTACCTGCAATGACCAATAAATCACGTTTACATAAACTTTATAACAAGTTCATGACAAACAACCATTCCCGTACCGTTGAAACGGTTTTTTTTATATAATTATGTATGAGTTAACAACCAAGTACACCAACAAAAACTTAAATTTGCCAGCCCCCATGATGGCTGGCTAAAATTTGTTTCTTTTGCCTAAGAAAATATACAATACGTGTGTATTTGTGGGCCAGCTTCGTAACCCAGTGCGCACGTGCCTACCCCTACTATTTAAAGAGCTAGCCTGAAAGCAGAGCATCTGTTGTTCTCTCTCGTTATGTGAAGAAGGTGACTCAATAGGGGAGATAGGGTGGGAAGAGGTATTTTATATTTTCTCTGGAAAAAGAAACAAATTTCAGCCTGCCTTCATGGGAGCCAGCAAATTTAAGTTTCTTGTAGCCCTTAGAAAATTTAAAATACCTGTGAATTTTTGCATTCACAGTTGACCTCATCAAGTTGGTGGCAGGCACCTTCTTTGCGGGTTTCCTGGGGTTACACAGCTGACGTCCCCTGGAATCATGGACTCCCTGAACTCGTGGGGAAGGTTGGGTGTTCATTGCAGGAGATCGGGAACCACTTTCAGTTCAGAGGGGCAAGAGAGGATAGTCATGAGGATAGTTGGGAGATGAACCAAAGCTAGCCAGCCTCTCTTTATGATGTAGATCACAAGAGTGTCTCGTGTCTTGTGCATTGATTGTTGATTGTAGGTTCTCCATCTTTGACGTGATGTGTGAAGATGAGTAATTCTCCTTTGTTGATGGGTTGAATGTTGATTCAATCTTGTTGACTGGTATGATGTTGACGCTGATTTGCTTACATCTACCTGAGGAGTGATGGCTTTTAGAGGCTTTTGGTCTTGATGAGGTGTCAAGGAGAGAAGACCTTGCTTGGTTCTTGTTACTGGAAGGATTGCCTGTTAATGTGTTCTCCTTCCCACACGTTATTTAAGACTTGTTTTGGATCTGATCACGTTGTCGTGATAAAACCAACGTGGTGGTAATCCTGGTTGAGAAATGTATGAATTCTTCGAGACTTTTTCAGGTTCCTGGAAGTTTTTCAAAACTCCAGTTCCAGTATAGTTATGAGGACAGAGTGTGGAATGGTGTTGTTGGGAGGCAAGTGGTCTGGGTGGATGCCAAGTGGCCAAAGTCGAACCAAGTGGATTGACTATGACGAGGGCTTGTTGAGAGTGTCAACAAGGGTTTAGTTTCCCTCTGTTTGAGGTGGTCTGAAGGGGAATTGGTGGAAGGTTTTCATTAAAAGCTTTCCTTGAAGAGGCATGGCAAGCAACATCTTTTCCATTGGAGGTGATAACTGGAAGGTCTTGAAGAGTGAACCAAACAACCGGGTTGTGGCTCGTTTTTCCGATGTGGTGTTGACGGAGTCAAAGGTTGTATTCATCGGTTGAGTTTGATTGCTCTTGCTCCGTTCGTTGCAGCAGTGTCCCCACTGTGTTGGGCTGCGGCGTTGAAGGGTGGATGACGCCAGGTGTCTAGGTTTTCACTACTTGTAATGGGATGGCACTTGGTCAAGGTGTCCAGTGATTGCACATTAGTGGATGGATGCAAGGAGGGGAGACCCAGGCGAAGTCAAAGTCTGCACAGCTTTGGCTGCAGAAACAGAAGATGTGTTAACCGAGTTGCCTCGGTTGCTTGTCCAGCTGGTGGTGAGCCCTGCAGTGAAGCAGATGCTGGTCTTGCTTCTAGAGTATGAGGTTTGGCTTGCTCAAAGGTCCCCATAGATCAGAGGATGAAAGGGGATGACGATGTCGGATGACTAGCCGAGGGCCTGGTGGAAGAAAAGGTGGTCATCTGGGTGAAGACATCCTTTGAGGTGACTTGGTCATAGCTGTGATGTCGATTGTTTCTTTTAGTCAGTGCTCCAGACAAAAGAGATTTTGACATGTTGGAAAATTGGTAAAATTGACTAACGCTTTAGTCAAATAGTAGCACTTTGTTCAGTTGATTTGTTCAGTCAATTTTACCGATTTTTTAACATGTCAAACGTAAACATTGGTCAAAGTAAAAACCTCCATCGTATTTTCACAAATAAGAGTGTGGCCATGCTGTTGTTTTCCCAGGAGGGTGCTGGTTTCCATGGTGATTCCTATTTTCGTTGGAAGTTGAATCTATTGTATCGTTGTCCACATTTTAGCAATGATGCTTTCAATTGCCTGTTTGGAAAGTTAATCTTTGTACGGGACTATTTTCAAGTCGTGGGCCTTGTGATGGACAAACGGACTTGATCGATGTGACTGAACATTGCATGTGAAGAATGTTCAGACCAAAGCATCGTTTGAAGGGGGGAGAAGCAGTGTCAAAGACATTTTTGTTGTCATGTTGACTGGCTGGCGGCTAATGAGACGAAAGACAAGACGGGCTCACCAGGCAATGAAGGGAAGATTGGCAGTCATCAGCTAGATTCTGGGATGCTAGTGGCTGCTTGTGGTGTTAACGATAGAGAGAGTTTGTGGCTCGAGTCGGTAGAGGTTGCTGCAACCCATTATTTCGTGTGTCCATCCTTTTGTGTATCCAGCAGATGGTGGCGGATCAGCTTGCAGCTGGCAATGGCCAAGGTGTCGGATGGCTCGTTCGATCATGCATTTTACTTCGCTCCACAAAAAGGAGTGGCTGGCTTGGCGGGATGAAAGAGACGAAAGATCAATCGGAGATCGAGGTGAGCATCTTTTGTGATGGGATCCATATGGCGAAGTGTTTAAATTTGCGCTTGATTTGAGCATAAATGTCTTTCGCTGCACGGAGGTATTCCTCTAGGGCTGACAAATCCATCGGTGTGGACGGCGTGTGTTGACCACCTTGGTGCGGCAAAGTGGCAGCTATGTTGACGTAGCTATCAGCAGCAGACAGAAAAGAAATGGCAGATGAAAGAGGTGGTTGTTCATGCTGCACATTCAGCAGATCGTGCGCTGAGGTTTGAGGCGAGGCTGCGGGTACGTGATTAGGGGACCAAAGCGGTGTCAGAGTAAGCTGCAAACGTATTGAAAGGCTAAGGAGGTATCTTCCAGGCAGAGATGTCCTTCTGGGCTTCTTTCGTGGTCTTGGTTATGGCTGCTGGGCTCTTTCATGCATTTTCTTTTTTTTTCTTTTCTGTTTGCCAAAAAGGATGGTGTGAGCCTTTTGTTGATAAGTGAGGGTCCCATGTGTAAGCTTGCGCTTGAACTTGGAGGGTATCAAGATCTTGTATGAGTGTCACTAAAGCCTACAGGGTCAGACGGCCTGGTGGCAATAGGGGCTTGAGTGTCTTTCGTGCTGCCAAAGGTCGGGAAGGTACATGATTAGTTGATACATAAGCAGGATAGAGTCTCATTCATTATCCGAATTAACAGAGACGAAAGAGGAGAGGCAAAGAGCACTGGCAGAGGTCTTGTTGTGTTGAGTGACCACAGTTGCCACATTGTGCAGGCATGGTAGGCCGGCTAGGTTCTTGCTTCAACAAGAGAAGCTTGCTTCGGCGTGCAGTGGAGGCAGGCGTCATATTTCTAGTGCCGTCTATTCAGAAGGGAAGGCGGCGTGCATTACAGCGACAGTGGCTGCTTCGATGTCTTTCATGACAAGTGAGAACCGGCCAGCAGTTAATAAATAAAGAAATCACAAGTGAAAGGGTAAACGATACAAGCAGTCTGCATTAAAGACTACCCTTTTGAGGATACACAATACACTAGTCTGAGAAAGAAAGAAAAGACAACTGCCCCGACTGGGACTCGAACCCAGGACTTCCTTTACTAGTTGGGAGTTGTCCATGTTGCAGTTGCATGTTGCATGTTGCATGTCAGCAGCTGTCCATGTTGCGACGAAAGAAGCTTGTTTAAATCTATGGAGGTAGGCGGTTTCTTTCGTGCTGGGACGGCTTGGTCCAGTGTCGGTGATAATAAAACCATGAGGCCAACGAAAGAAGCTGACAGCTTCAGGAGACGGTGGAACAACCCTGGAAGCCAAGCAACAGGGAAGAAGCCAATCTGTCCTTTGTGCTTCTGCGACGAAAAGGCCCAGTCAGCAATGTGATGCGAGCATGGGGGCTGGCAGGTGGTCTAGTTGCTATTCGAGATGGCTAAATTGATGCCGCGCCAAGGAGATGTGGATCGGCCCTGACTTGTTCCTTTTAAACGGTGTCAGTCTGTTCAGCTACTGAATCCAAGCATGGTAATGAACGGTAGTGTCCGACGAAGTTTTTTGACTGTGTCTTTGCAAGGGTGAGGGGTGGCCACACGATGAGTGGAGGCCGCCTGCAATTCTTGCGTCTGCCTCATGATTTGTAGGTGAGGAGGACCAGTGGTCGTGTGTCTTCCTCTTATACAGATGGTGCGAGGCTTTGGGCGTCATCGCTGAGTTGCAGGGGGGGGGAGAGAAGAAAGGCGCTGAATATCCAATGACAGCTTGCTTGTTGAGCCACCCCAACTTCAGTTTGATAAAGTCTGGTGAATGAAAAACCTTGAGGAATTTTTCTTCAGCTGCGGACGTTGATTAGTGAATGTCAAACGTGCTGCCAAAGGCCAGGAGGGAAGAAGATCAATCGATTAATTGTCAGGCTAGAGTCTCGTTCATTATCAGAATTAACCGAAAACGAAAGACGAGCTTAGTTACCCAACTTCTGCAAAAATAGGAGTGGTAAAAGCTCGCTTCAGTCCAGGATGGCATCTTTCGTGCCGGCGTAGCTGCCATGGAAGAGACTGGGATTCTAGACTGGCGATGAAAACGTCTTGCGTCAGCCCAGAGGGGTGTCTTTCGTGTCAGTTGTGAGTGCCACGAAAGAGGCTGGAAAGCTCGAAGGCAGTCGACGAAAGAAACTTGCTTCAGTCCAAGGAGCTTGAAGGCGTCTTTTGTTCCAGACGTGAGTCCTGACGTAAGGGAACAGCAGCGATAAATGGTAGCGGCAGTAGCAGCGAATGAAACGGCCGGAGGGACCGTAATTCAGATCATGGAAGATGGTGTCTTTCATGCCGTGCATAGCTGCAACGATGCAGGGATTCTAGAAGACGAGTGACGAAAAACAGCTTGCATCAGTCCAGAGCGGCGTCTTTCGTGCCTGGCATGAGTGTCACGAAAGAGGCTGGAAAATAGAAGGCGGCCAATGAAAGAAGCTTGCTTCAGTCTATGGAGCTTGATGGCATCTTTCGTGCTGGGCGTGAAGGCAACACAAAAAGAAACTTGAAATCCAAGGCAGGCGACGAAAGAAGCTTGCTTTGGATGTGTTTGCGCTGAATTAATCACCTTGGCAGTGGCCACGAACGAGGCAAATGGGCTAGAACGGCTCTTGATAAGGTGGCTGAGCCCAAGTTTGGTTGGTTGACGATCTTTCGTGGTAAATCTGCCATAATGGCACTGGCCATGAAAGAGCCAAGATGGGCTGGAACGGCTCGTGATATGGCCGAGCCCTGGGCAGGTTGGTTGACGATTTCAGTTCAGGGAGGTTAAAGACATCTTTAATGCCGGGTGCAGGTCCAACAAAAAAGGCTTAAAACCCAGAAGGTAGGCGACAAAAAGAAGGTGGCATCAATTCAAGAACAGCATCTTTCGTGCTGAGCGGAGGCACCAAGAATGAGGCATGGAATCCAGAAGGCAGTAGACGAAAACAAACGAAAGAAGAGGATGATCGAAGCGACCATTCAATATGGCCGCTAGAGAACAAAAGATGGTCTGCTTTCGCAAAAGCTCTTTAAATAGGAGGGGACGTGTATGGAAACTGGGTTACCAAGCTGGCCGGATCCAAGCATCTCTAGGATGACACCAGCATTACGAGAACGAATGAAAAAATTCGTAGGTATTGTATATTTTCTAGCAGCAACAAGAAAGAGAAAATTGCTATTGCAATGGCTAAATTCTGTTTCTATTGCTTAAACAAAAATATACACTACCCTTAAATTTTTGCATATTTATTCTCAAATGGCTTTCTCCCTCTAGAGATTTAAACTAATCACCAGCCAGCTCGCTAACCACGAAGTGCGTATGCGCACCTCCCGCTATCTACACCTTAAAAGCACTGATCCCAACGTCCCGTTTAACCAACAAGTAACAATCACTTTAAACCAGTAGTGCAGAGGCTATTTTTTACTACATGGCCAGCAACAACCAGATCTCAATAAACAATGAAACTTAATTTGCAACACCATATTATTTACCAGCGTCAGATCAATGGAAATCGGATAAAAATTCAAAATATGCAAAAATACGCAGACAAGATCGCTTACTCAATCAGCAAGCTAAAAATAATTGTTTAAATTATGCATAAACCAGATAAATATTCAAAATGCTCAAGAAAACTCAGACGGGATGCTCACTCAATCAGCATTTATTAGCCAGCAAAAAACATCAATTTACCAGTGGCACCTGGTTGAAATTAATTTCTATTCCTAACCGAAAATATAAGTTACCTGAAAATTGTTAACATTCCTTTCGCAATATGATTTTACTCCTAGAGATTAAAGTTATAGAGCCACCGCCCAGCTAACCCTCGTGCGCATGCTCACGCCTCATTATATAAACGCTTGGGAGCTTATTCCAGCATCTCTTTTCTGCCGCAAATATTGTCACGGTGGTGACTTTGAGGGGAAGAAGAGAGGGCTGTAGGTAATGTATATTTTAGGTAAGGCAATAAAAACTAATTTCAACCAGGTGCCACTGGTATGTTGCTATTTGCTGCCCAAAATATAAATTACCTGAAAATTGTTACCATACCAGCAGACCTGATCGCTGTGGTGGTGGGCACCATCGGCGAGTTTCCTTAGGATTGTGGAATGGCTTCCCCAAAAGGGTGCGACAACTTCGCACAGCGAAACGTTGGAGGGAATATCATGTGTCTCCCGACAATGGTCGATGATGCTTAAAGGGTTTAGAAAACAGATCTATCTGCGACAAACGGTCTTAGACGGTATAATCTTGCGACATGGTGACTCATGTCACGAAAGAGGTGAGATGTGAACACCGTTGTGCTTCTCCTTGAAGTAGCTTCCAGAATGTCGGTACTGTGGAAGGTCGAGGATGAGGAGATGGCTCCAAGTTCATTGGCTGTTACATGAATGTTGTTGGTAGCGCAATCCAGATTAATGGAGTTATATGCACTAGCGATGACGGTGTTGATCCAGGTGGCCATCATGTGAGCTGAAGTAACCCCGTAGGGTTTAGTGAAGGGAAGGAAAAGCTAGGTATGACCCCTACACTGAAGGTCAGTTTTCTTAAGGCAGAGGGATTGCTCAGGTTCGTTTCCCAAGATGTTGCTTAGGGCAGGGATAATAAAGGGATGGTTCCATTCTAAATGTTTCTGAGTTTTTGCCAGAATTGAGGACCGGGGAGTTAGTGTGACTCCTGTGAAATTATTCTGAAAGAAGCAATCTGTTGAGGCAGATGACAGTGCCTGCATTTCACCGCAGCGAATGCCTGCTGCTAGGTATATCAAAAATAATAATTCTACCCGGGCAAGGTGCTTACCTGCAGGAGAATTATAGTTCTCCGAGCGAAGAAAGACTAATCTGTATTACAAGTTGGGATCCCTTCCTTACCTATGGAGCTTCTTTTATGGTTTTATAACCATTCAAAACATACTAATATATGAAAATCTGCTACGTCACCTGCCAGCTACCCTCCTCATTCCCCATCCATTATGGTACCCCACTCGTGTTCCTCACAGCCCCGGGGGAAAGTCCCGGCAGGGAGGCGGGAGGGAAGTTTATGTAACACAGATTCATCGTTCTCTGCTCGGAGAACTATAATTCTCCTGCAGGTAAGTATCTTCCCCTGATAGAATTATAATATCTCTCTCTTGGCTCACTCCTCTCTGCCCTACAAGTTGGGAAGATTTGAGAACACGCACTAACTAGCAAGATTCTCACCTGCTAATCATCCTAGTGTCGCATGCCAATGCCTCAGGCCACCCACGCACCTCAGGCATCCGGGGCCGCCACTCGCTCGTACTGGTCCACACTACAATCCGCCCCTGCGGCAAGGGCTTCAGGCCTTCCTTGACCCAGGAAAACAGTTTCACAAACCAAGGGGCACCTGGCCACGCCAGCGTGATGAGGATGGTTTTCTGTACTCCATCCTACATCATCTTTCGCACACACCACCTGATCAGCAGGCATGGGGGGAACACATAACGCACAAACCTGCGCCACAACACACTGAATGCATCAGCAAATTTGGCACCAGGGTACCTGTCCCAAGCCTGGACAGCTGCGCAGTCACATCCGATGCAAACACATCCACATCAGGGTGCCAAACCTGTCGCACACACTCTGAAACACCCCGGGACACAACTTAAAGTCATACTTCTCCAGGATCACTATAGAGTTCCAATCAGCCACTGAATTCAATTTTCCCGGCTGAATTTCAATTTTCAATTGACAGGAGTCGATGGTGCAGTCGAGTTGCTGTTGCCAGTACAACAATCTCGTACCAGGCTTGTCAATTTATGGGACCGAATCCCACCTCGTTGGCGCACATAACATGCTGCAACCATGTTGTCGGACAAAATGCGCATAGCCACCCCCTGCAGCTTCTCCCAGAACGCTTCGACTGCCTTCACCATCGCCAGGAGCTCCCTGGCACTGATGTGTAATTCAGCCTCTTCCTGTAACCAGCGTCGCACCCCGGCCAACATACGAGGCATCGGTTGAGAGTACTATGGTCGGCTCCAGACCATACCACGGGCGACTGACCGCTGTGCCCTCAAGCAGACAACACCACCAAATCAAGTCGAACATGGACCCAGGTGACAACTCCCCATCTGGGTCACCCCTGCGCACCCACGTGCTCAAATCGTCCTGCCAGAAACGGGCATGTAGTTTGGCATCCACCATCACACAGACAACACTTTCTACCAAACCCAACAAGCGTTCTTAAAGCTTGTAAGTTTATAACTTCAAACATAAGCAGCAGAAGTGGGTGACATTGAATAGCTATCTATGCAACTGTGACTTCTCATGGCTTCTTTATGGTAATTTTCAGTAAGTCAACCGTCAAACCTCAATGATACCAACAAAGTTCTTACTCACCAATTTATTCCTTCTTAGTGATATGGACATAACATTAATTCACTCACAACTTCATTCTCCTTGAATGATAATGATAGGTTCAAATTAATAAGTTCAAAAGACACTGCTCAGCACAAGCACAACCACATCCACCTGCTAGGCAGACATCATAATTTTCACATAAACACATTTGTGGGGGCTCTCTGGCCAAGGCAGTAGTCACAATAAACAATAATCTGGAGCACACCCTAGGTGTATTCTGCAGTAAGCTGGAACTGATCAAAACATAAACAGGACATATAAATGCAACTACAACATAATAAGGACAGCCTGAAACACCACACTAACAAACCCCGCCTTTTCGGGCAGTCCTTTGGATCACTCTTGTCACCCTGACATTAAAAGGCATGTAAACACTATTAGACTACTAATCTAAGTGACAGCTCGTGAAACAGTTCTTTCTTGTAATGTCCAAAACTGTCGTGTAAAATGGCACATCACATCAACAACACACTGTGCAGTCTCTCAAAGGGAACCCTGGTTAAGGGTTTTGTTAAAATGTCCACCACATTATCACTGCTCTGAACAAATTTCAGGATACAAACATCTTCGTTTACAGCTTCTCTAACAAATTTACATTACAGATCAATGTGCTTGGTCCGGAAATGTTCTTTGATGTCCTTTGCAAAGGCTATTGCTGCCTCGTTGTCGCAACAAATCAGAATAGTGGGCTGGATTAGCAACCACGGTAGTTCCAGGCAAATGGCTATAAACCAAAGGACTTCCATCGCTTAACTTAACAAGCCCACAAACTCCACCACCATTGTAGAGCGGGCTATAGCTGTTTCGTTGCATGCCAGGTAATTGGAACACCAGACAGGAGACCAACGTAGCCCGACCATGACTGGCGACCTCCAACATTCGTCACCAAAGAGCTATCAGTGTACAATACTAATGTGGGGTTTCCTGAATCCAAGTTACAAGCAATGCCTAGTGAGTTAGCGGAATTTGCATAGATTGGCACTCTTTTTAGAAGTCTCCAATGATCTACATTGGGGTTCGCATTGAACTGGGACAGAACAATGGTTCCAAACAGAAGATCTGGGCGCGTTCGGGCTACGAACATCATCGCTCCAATGAGTGCATGGTATTTGGATGCATGAACTCCTCTCATCTCGTTTGTGTTGCCACTGGCTAATCTCACTCCTGCATCTAGTAGAACGGCATCGCAACTGGTGTTTTCTAGGCATAAAGCTTTGCTAGGCCTTGAATGTTGCTCTTCTGATGTATCCGCCATTTTCCATCTTATCAATCAAACTCTACTCCAAGGAATCGTTGGATTTCACCTAAGTCATTTACCTCACATTTTCCTGAAATGAGGGTGATCACTTCTTTCCTTGTTTGCTCGTCCTTGGCGAACACCGCTAGATCGTCTGCATAGACCAGTACAACTGCTCTTTTCTTGTAGATGTAGATACAGCTTGTCGATCGCAATTTCTGGAAGCCTAGATTGTTGAACGTCGCATCCAATTCCAGGAACCACCATCTTCTAGACTATGTAAGCCATAGAGGGCTTTGTGGAGCCTCCATACGGTTTGAGTTCTGTTGCCATAACCTGGTGCTGGTCGCAAATACATTTCATCCTCCAAGGACCGTAAAGGTAAGCACACTTTGCATCTGAGTGTACACATGTCCACCCAAAACATGCCACAAATAGGACAAAGAAGAGTCTACCTAACGTAAATGCTATTACCAGAGAATATGTTTCGAAAAAATCTAGTCCTTGTTTTGGGTGTCTCTTTAGGCCACCAGCCTGGCTCTATATCGGTATGACTTAGTTGTGGCGTCACGTTTCACAGCATACACGTATCGTATCCTATCGTCTTTTTGTCCACGGGCTTCTAGACTTTGGTAAAAACCCGTGTATCGCTCAGTGTCGCCATCTCCTCCTCCATTGCACGCTTCCACTGTGATGCTTGAGGTGATCCAATCGCCTCTTTGCACGTCATTGGAATCGGCACTTCCGCGCAAAATATCTTTTGATGTAAACCCTGTTCAAAAGGTCTACTCTCCTCATACACTTTCTTCAAATGGTGCGTCATCATACTCGGTAGTCTTCACTGCTTCATTACTTTGAGAAGTTCTGTAAACAGGGCTCTCTACCGAAGCTATTTGCTTGTCTAGGTAGTGATCGTCACAGTAATTCAGCAGTGTACCTGGTGGTGCTACATCATCCCCTCTGGCTGGAACAGTGTCCTTCATGCTAAAATCGAAGCTGTCCATCTGATATTAAAAACGGACAAGTTCATGTTGTCTTGTCTTGTTTACTTTGGCTGAACGATAGCCCCAAGTCGCTTTTCATCAAAGCAAACGTTTTCATTGGAAGACTGTAAACGTTTGTTTGCTCAGCCTGAATCACTAATATAGAAAGTTCTTGGTTGAAGTAGCTGGCGCAAAACTCCATTCCGTCATCAGTGCACAGTCGTCACACCTTGTGACCAGTCTGTCTTTCTGCCTTCGCTAGACACTCTTTAAATTTCGAAAACGCTTCATTTTTAGTCTTCATGGTATATATGAAGCATTTCTTGGAAAAATCGTTGATGAAGGATATAAAATATCAGGATCCTCCATGGGATGTGATGCGCTAATGTTCCCATATGTCGCTATGCATTAGATCCAATGGAGCTTATGCACTTCGCTCCATAATTGCCACATGTATTGCTCGGGTTGCCTAGATCCAACGGAGCTTTTGCACTTCGCTCCATATTTGCCACATGTCTTGCTCGGGTTGCCTTGCCTTGCTGGAACGCATCGTATACCCGTACATCTCCTGACAAGTGACTAATCCCACAGACCCTTTCATCTTTGTCCAATTTTCTCATCACTTGCTTATTCACATGACCGAGACGCATGTGCCAAAGATTGGGGTCAGACATTCCTATTTTTGGTAGTATTCTGGATGGCTAGGGCCTGCGTTCGAACGTTTCTCTTCTTGGTTCAGCCATCTTCAATATTGTCTCTGTGCTTGCTTCACGCAAGGATGCACCTCTCCTGAGGGTACTGCTTGGTAGCCTCTAACAACAAAGAAGTTATCTTCCAATTGGGTGTCCATTACTACATCTCCTTGGATATTTAGTACTATGAGTCCCTGCTTACTAGTGGTAATCTTGCAGCCACTCTTGTGAATCTTTGCTACCGATATCAGGTTGCGCCTCATGTTGAGGGCGCACATGACTTCCTGCAGATTATGAACCTGTGCATAAAATGTTGACTCTTCTATTGACCAACAGAATGTTCAGCCTACACACCATTGTGTTTAGCCTTGCCGCATTTCTCACACTTGCATTCTCCTTCACCCATGTTGTTTGGTAGCTTGGGACAAAATGGTAATTTCCAATTTCCATTAATAAACTTCCTAGCCCAATAAAATATCACTCATAGTTTCGTGTTCTGGGCCCATAACCTGAAAGTTTTGAAGTTGTAACTTTGAAGTTGTAACTTCAAACATTAGCAGCAGAAGTGGGTGACATTGAATGGCTATCTATGCAAATGTGAACTTCTCGTGGCTTCTTTATGGTAATTTTCACTAAGTCAACAGGCCAACCTCAATGATACCAACAAAGTTCTTACTCAGCAATTTATTCCTTATTAGTGATATGGACATAGTAATAATTCACGCACAACTTCATTCTCCTTGAATGATATGACAATTCAAATTAATAAGTTTAAAAGACATTCTGCTCAGCACAAGCACAAGCACATCCACCTGCTAGGGCAGACATCATAATTATCACATAAACACATTTGTGGGGCTCTTTGGCCTAGGCAGTAAGTCACAATAAACAACAATCTGGAGCACACCCAAGGTGTGTTCTGCAGTTCAGCTGGAACTGATCAAAACATAAACAGGACACATAAATGCAACTAAAACATAAAAAGGACAGCCTGAAACACCAAACTAGCCCATTCTAATCCGCACACAGACACCCTGGGTTTCCGGCACAGCTTCTGCACCTCACGCTCCAAGCTTAACCGTTTTTTGTCAGGCAACACCAATCTAGCACCAGCCAAGTCCACCTGAATCCAAAGATACAGTAGGTTCTGTGTGGGGGTCAAAACGCTTTTGGCCAAATTCGAGAAAAATACCAGCTTGCAAAGCAGCTCCACTGTCCACTAACCATCAGCCTCCGCCTTCTCCACAGATAGCCCCAAGAGGCAAAATTGTCCAAGTATGCAAAAATCAGCATATCTTCTCGCCGGAGAAAACGCCGCACCAGGCCTACCAGCTGCATAAAAATGTACAGCGTGGACGCCAGCCCAAAAGGCATCAAACAAAAATGGTACACACACCCCTGCTAAGAAAACAAAAAACTTCCGCACATTCACCATCATCGGTACAGTATAATACGCCTGGGAAAGGGCTATTTTTGCTATCCACTAACCTTTGCGTAAGCACTTAGCAACCACTGCCAACGTGTCCAAACGGCATTTTTGAACATCCACATAAACATTCAACATTTTCAAGTAGAGGAACATACGTATCGAGCCATCGGGCTTCGGGACTGCAAAAATCGGCGATGCAAATCCGACCAATCCATCGGGTACATGTTCCACAACACCCTGCGTCGCCATGTCTTGCAATTTTCGGGCAATTCGAGCATCGTCCAACACCTAACTATCCTGCGCCCAGACCGCTCGAAGCGGTGACCACGCCATTAAGTCCCAAACTGGCGCTATTTAGAGTCCGGCAAAATCCAGATCTACGCCCCAATCCTTGACCACGCTGCATGATGGCCCAGAAAAGTACCAGTTCGCCATTCAGACCACAAATTGCTGAAAGTTGCACACAGTGATTTCAAGTCACGCACTTGCAATGATGTGGCATCATCCAAACCACCGGAGACTGTTCGATCCACACCAAAACAAACGACCAACCTGGCCCGCAATAACTCATGCAATGCGGCTACGCCAGGCCACAACAGCGCACCACCCATTTTCATTTTTTTCCAATGGTCAACGGGCAACATCGTGACTGCCGAAATCATGCACCTTCCTCCACACAGTGTAGCGTTTACGCACTTCGCTCAGTAGTTCTCACGATGGCACCCCTACCTGGATAACCAACACTTTGCACAATAAGTCCGAATCCACTTTCATCTTTGCCATTATCAGCACACCACGTACACAACACCCGCTTTAACAAGCCAGGATGCCATCACGCCCGACTGGCGTTCTCCTCGTCGGAGAATCCCTTCCTTTACAACAGCACGCTTGGTGCCTCGCAACAAATATTTCAGCTCACAACAGCATGCCTGGTGGCTCGCAAGTTGTGGCCACTACAGCACACATGGTGCCTTGCAATTACCGACAATCGCGGTTTGTAATGCACAGCTGGGCCTCACAATTCTCTCGAATTGTGGCTGCTCACTCCTTCCAACATTAAAAAAATCCTAACACCAATCTGCCTCTGCTCTAAAACGTACGACCATACCATGCCAGCAGCAAGAAAAAGAGTGGAGTACCATAGCGGACGGAGAATGAGGAGAGCATGGAAGGTGACGTTGCAGATTTGCACCTATTACCGTGTTTTGAATGGTAATAAGATCATAAAAGAAGCACGTAGGTAGGGAATGGATATTAAAAAGGTTGGAAAGGAATCTAGAAAGTGTGGCAGAGATGGACGGACTGGATCAATTTGCCGTTGAGTTACACCTATGAAACCAATGGAGCCAGTGGCTGTCATAGATATGGTCAGTGAAATATCGATCGGACTGCTTTGTTAGCAATGCGTGAGGCCTGCTCCGTACAAATGCCTGCCGTCGTGAACAGTCGGATGATAGTAGCCACCCGTGTACCTGGAGTGAGTGTAGACGTGGGCGAAATTTCGTGGCTCGCTGCTGGGAGAGAAGGTCGGGGATGTCTGGGAGACACTGAGGTTGGTTCACCAAGAGTTCAAGTAGGAATGAGAACCAGTTGGCGGCTAGCCAATTTGAAGCTATTAGAAGGTAGAGGCCAGGAGATTTGGCTATCTTCCGCAGTGCAAGCGGGAGTAGTTTGAAGGGTGGAAACAGGTAGGCAAAAAGGTTGTCCTATGGGAATGTTAGTGCAGCTACTGCCCAAACTTGATCGTCCAGAACTGGACTGATGAAGTAGCGAAGTCTGGCATTGAGCCTCATGGCACAGAGGTTGAGTAGGGGTTTTTCCCAGATGTTGAACAAAAATTCGCAAACTGTCATTTGAGGGTCCATAATTCGCCTGATTGGATGGAGGTACGGGATAGAAGGTCGGCAAGAACGCCATGGTTTCCGGGTATGTGCAGTGGTATAAGCATTGTTTTAGCCGTAATGCAAAACTGGAAGATTTCTGAGGTGAGGTTGTGCGGGCTACGAGACTTTGTGCTCTGCCATTACGGAGGTAGGCAATAGCTGTTGTATTGTCAATATGAACCTAAATCACTTTCCCTGTGACTAAAATTTGAAAGTGTTGAAGGGCTAGGAGAACGGCACGAAGTTATAAAATATTGATATGGCTGTTCTCGGACGGACCATGTCACCGAGACCTAATGATCCGAAATATGGGCTCCCCCACCCCTGGAGGGAAGCATCTGTGAGCAGATGCAGATCTGGTGTTGGTTCGTAAAGGATACTCTCTGGGACAGGGTTGGGATGCTTGCCCACTAGAGTAGACTTGCAGTGGGGAAGTTTTTTGATATCATGCTGTGTTGAGATGGTGTGGAAAAAGTCCAGTTTGCCGGCCCTCCAACCTGGCCGAAAAAAAAATGCCGAAAACATATTTAACCTGTTAATTTTTGTATTACATTGTCCTCAATGTTATGTTTCCCTGGATGTTTCTTGGCTACGCGTAGCCGCCTGCTTGCATGCCCGCGCTGCGCATATGCGGCGCAGCCCTCCTCAAATCAAGAGCTCAAACACTTTCAATGTGTCAGGTGGTGACTCGAGAGGGGAGGTAGAACGGGATTAGGTTAAGTTTGTTTTCGGCAAAAGAAACCATTTTTAGCAGGCCGAACTGGGGGCCGGCAAAATGGATGTTCGTATTGCCAAAACATCTTAACCTGTTAATTTTTGCATTAACAGCGTACCTCGTTAACGACAGGTGGTGGGCACCGCCATGACGGGCGCCCAGGGATGCAAGCAGTCTGACTTCCACAATTTTTTTTTTAAATGTAGCACTTTATTCAGAGCAGGGTGATGAAACAGGAATTTGGTCTCTTTTGTGGAATTTGGTGGATCTGAGAAGGGTCATTAGTTTTTGATGAAGGGTCTTGCTTCATTCTATGGATGGCTTGTTTGCTAGTGGTGTACCGATACCTTAATTCCGATTCCGGTTCCGGTTCCGATACCAAAAAACTGGTTCCTTATGGTTCCGATACCGGTTCCGATTACCACATGGCAGTGCCAGTCACAGCAATTTGAAAAAAACATAATAATGAAATATTTATGTTCAGGGAGTCCAGGGTCTGCTCTATCAAATTTGTATAATTTACATACATTTTTAAACGAAAATTTTGATGCATACAAATTTATAGAATTAAAATAAAAAATTTAATTTAATTAAAAATTTAGATTAAAATTTAAAAAAAATATTAAAATAATGAGTCACTTATTTTTTTTTTAGATAGGTGTTTTTGCTTTCTGGATTAATACCAAGCCCTTTTTCTACTAGAGCTGATAAGATTTAAAATTTTTGCTTTCCGAATGTGTCAGATACATTTAAAAAAATTAAAATTAAATTAAAAAAAACAGTTTAAAATACCTTAAAAATTGAAACGATTCTTTAAAATTTTGCTCTGGACCTGCATTTTTAAATAGCATTTTTGCTTCTTGGATTGGTCCAAGTCCTTCGGTGAAGCTGATGTGATTTAAATTTTTTTTTCTGGATATATTAAATTTTATTTTTTAAAAATTTAAATGAAAATAAAAAAAATTAATTAAAATATAAATAACTGGCAAAATAAGAGCATGCTTGAAGATTTTTTGCAGCCAGATGCCTAAGAGTCTTAGCAACGCTTTGCATACTTGAAGATTTTTGCAGCCCGGATTCAGTGCATGCACTGTTGACTCAATCAAATGCACAATTTAAAACAAAAATGGCGATGCAGGATGGACAAGCTATGAATCGCTAAGCTATAGCTAAGCAAAATAGGAAAAAAACGTAATGATGATATAGTCCCGACATCCTTAAACAAACAGGAATCAACTGAAATGTATTCTTGTTATTCATCCAAGATTCTACTATCAAGCACAACTTTTACGATGATTTATGCTACTGAAATTTTTTGTTCCAAGGCCTCTAAGAATTCATCTCAACTATCACATACTCCTGGAAAAGGTAAAGTAGATGACAATATCTAGTGATTAAGTGATCTCTACCGATTTTTGAAAGGTAGTCAGCATCGGCCAACTAAGATAGCGGTTCCGCTACCGGTTCCGATACCACGGAACCGTACTCAGAACCGGAATCGGTATCAAAATTGGTACACCACTATTTGTTTCCTTCATGGACTAGCTCGCTTCTGCTTCGTTCTGAGTGCTTAAGGGGGTTTGACCACTGTCCTGGCTGCAATGATTGGTCCCAGTCGGTGTAGTCCGTTTTCTTCTCTTGACATGTCCCTCAGGTAGTGAGAGGTGAAGGTCGATGGCTTGTGCCATGATGCTGCTGCAAGGATCTCTTCGAACGGGAAGGCGTTGTGGTGGGCCAACGGTGTGTAGATCGCTCTTATTTCGTGTGCTGTCACTCTCACAATGCTGCTTGAGCTGCCATATTTGTCGTTAAGCTGCGTCGATGGTCTTTTTAATCCAGCGTGGTACTATTGCAGCGGAGGTTTCGTCAGATTGGGAGTGGGGGGAGGAAAACTTGGTCCCTTTCCTTCAGTTTGTCTTCATGCCAGGTCCGTGTTATGTCGAAGAGTAGTGCTCGGATCGGGCGTAATAGTCATACAGGCTCATCTCCGAGGAAGTCTGATGGATGAGTTCTGGGTTTGGTGGTCCAGTTGGTTTTTTCGTTTTTCCACTCGGAAGTTTGCACTAGGGTGCAGTATTACGGAGAAGTGGTTTGGACCGAAGATGTAGTGAGGTGAGTCGGCATATTAAGCTTTGATTTCGCTGCAGCGTAGACTGAGTTAATGTCCTGAAAAGACCGTTTTCAGGCTTATTAGATGCAGGGAACTGTCTTGCAATGGCTTGTGTGGTATTTCCATCAGAGATTGTAGAACTTTGATAGGTCCCAGCTGGTTGTTGATCGTCTAGTTTGTACATGGTCGAATGAGGAGAGTAAGCAGGGAAGTGGTGGTTCTGAGAAGTTTAATGGAAAGGTTGTGTTGATTACAACTCGAGGTGTGGAGTTAGCACGGACGAGAAAGCAGTTGTAGAAAATGACATCCGACTTGGAACTTCGACAGGTTGCAAGAGTTAAACTGTTTTCAGTCTTGAAAATTTACTCAAGCGTGACTTTATGCCACGGATGAGACAGGAAGTTGAATTGGCAGTGACTGTGTTTAAGCAAGGACGAGATGAGCTGGAAGGGGTGAAAGCATGTCTACGAAAGCTGCGAAGTCAGCTGAAGAATCAACAGCATGATGTCTTCATTGGGGTGAAAGCAGACACGGGAGAGGGTGGTGGAGACAGCAGCATGCTCCACAGCCAAAAGGGATGCATGTTGGCTTTTGTTTTCTTGGTTTCTGATTGGTTTGATGCCCAACCAATCAGAGGGCTTCAATACGAAAGCTGGATGCAAGCGATGATGGTTGTGCTGACAAGGGACGTAAGGTGGGGTACACTTCAGTTTTCTATCAGTGGGGTCGTGAGAGGAAAGTCGGTCGAAAGCAATGTTCATAACTAGAAAGAATTTCATTGATTTGAGATGGTTTTCGCCAAGCTGATTGGAAGTGTCAAGGTCTTGTGCCGACTGGGAAGCAGTAGGACCGAAAGGTGTCATTGTATATTATTACGAAAGGAGCATCTGCCTCTTGGTGACGAATGGCTGCTGCGGCGGGCTGGAGCAGATGCACACTTGCACGGTTTCCTTGGCTGGATGGCCAGGAGTGTGATGCATGGTCGGTCCGTTAGGACTGGGGATGCATAGCAAGGTGGTGCGAGCTCTCATTTACTTCTGCTTTACAAAGAGCGCAAACTTTTTTTTTGTTCCAGTCTTTTGCCGGCTGTGTGGAGATGACCAGATGTGCGACCAGGATCCCAAGGAGGTGCTGCAGTTTCGGTCGGTGTTGTTGGATTTCCAGAAAGGACGAAAGGGAGCTTTGAGAGGCTTTCGAATTGGGTCCATTGGAGGGTTGATGTGACTTGATCGGTTCATGATCCTGGTTAAGGGTTGAGGCCGTTGGGTGGAACGAGACTTTTGGAAAAGGTTTTCGTTCTACTTTTTCGTTTATTCAGCTTTCGTTTTTTTTAGTTGTAAAGGAGTGATAGGCTTTGTGGCGAATTCGAAGGGAAAGACGAAGGCTTCTTTGCTATCTTTAGCAGGGGATAGATAATGTTTCCTTTTTCAACAAAGAGACGAAAGAATTGGTGGCCAATTGACTTGGTATGTTTTTCCTTTAACCTCTTGGGGTTATCCAAAAGAGGCCAAACGGACAGTTGATGTAGCTGACGAATATTCGGATGGCGGGGGGGGGGGGGGGGTCGGTTGTGGAACACGACGGGGAGGAGCCATGTTGTTTTTCCCTTCAGTGGCTGGACAAAAGGAACTAATGGTGATCAGTTATGTTTTTCCGTGTTTCCGAAAAGGACGAGTGAGGTTCATTCCTCCTGATGGTGGAATATCACCCTAGAGGGACTGTTTGTCTTTCAGTTTCGGTGCCAAAGAGTCAAAATAGGGCAGACTTCACTGTCGAGGTGGCGGGTAATGTGCGTGGGGGACGGACGAAAACCTTGTTACGCACGAGTTATTGGACGGTGGAATGATCCCAACAGCCGACCAGGGATGAAGGCCCCGTTCTCTTGGGCTCCAGTGGTGGGCAGAAAGGATTGTCGGAGATTCGTCCCTCTTAATGGTAGTGTGAAAGGTCTAGGCGTTCACTACGTTGAAATGGCAGGCAATCAGAAGTGGTTGGGCGATGAGTCGTTGACACCTGCGAGCTTTAGGATAGTGGATCAATCATGGAGACGACAGGAGGGGTGTCAATGCTTCCACGACGGTGGATCAATCCCGGGAGGCATGGGGAAGGAGCCACGGTGTCATTGTTTCCATTGGTGGAATGAAAAGCCTGCTGACGAAACTTGCATTGGTTCAGTCCTTTTGATAGGAGGAGAGGGTCACCTTCTTCGTCGTGGTGGTTGGTGGTTCGAAGAGTGGAAATAAACAGGCTTTCGAAACGCAACGTCGGCCGAAAGAGAGTGTTGATTGGTGACACACATCAGGAGAGAAGCAACAGCAGCGGAGCATCGGTGAGAGTTCTTCTAGCAGTGGACGAAAGGTACTGACAGCAAGTTGAGGTTAATAATGCTTTTGGATGGGGAACACGAAATGTGTTTAAAGGCATGGTGAGCAGTCCGAAATGTGGGTGGATGGTGTAGCGTCGTAACCACATTTTTCGGAGGGTGGATTGATCCCAGGAGTCAACGGGAAGGGAGCCAATATGTTTTCGTTTCCAGTGTTGGACCAAGGAATGTTGCCGAAAATTATGAGAAGTTTTTGGACGGCATTAGTTAATGGCCGAATCGATGGCATGGTTTGGAGTCGGCCTCGTAAGGCGAAAACGAAACCAGTCTTTAGCTTCGGTTGATGACTGGAGCTTCGTCTTACTGCGTTGGCTTGTACGGAAAGCAGTCGGGGACAGTGTCTTCTTCCGTCTTGAGGAGGCTTGAAATTGGGAATGTGAGGTCCTCGCAATTTTCGTCAATGAAGTGTAAGCTTCTGAGACGAAAGGAGGGTTCTGGCCGGGCCCTGAGGTGGATTGTTCCCAACAGGAGCTGAGAGGTGGCGGATTGTTCGTTTGACAGCTTGAGCTTCATGGTTGCATGAGACGAAAGGAGAGATGTCCGTTTTCGTCTTTCTTGGCTGGCGATAGAAGCCACTCAGTCCCAAACGTGACCACGACTTGCCGAAGATGTGTCAGGTGGAGGCGGCATCGTTTTCGTTTTTGATTAGGGTGTGATGTCTTGAGCTTCATAGATGCGTAAGACGAAAGCAGGGATGTGAATTTTCGTCTTTCTTGGCTGGCGGGCGAAGCCATTCAGTCTATCTTGACACAAAAACTGCATCACTAAGTTTTTGACATAACCTTTTGTTGCACCCTGTAGAGCTACTTGTACTAGCTAGTTAGTTAATTGTTACGTATGTAGTAACTTTCTCGGGGTCGACAATATTCCAAGAGCCTCAGTAGTCTAAGAGTATGGTATTTTCTAAATATTTGTATGGTAGCTCTGATAATGTTACCCCACAATGGTGGAGGCCAGAATCGGAATGTGTGTTTCAATGAAAAAGTCACACCGCCTTCTCCTCAGACAGGAGGTGTGGGGAAGCAATGTAAAGTCCCATCTCAGAATCTGGGGAGCTGTGACATAATAGGGTATTTTGGAAATTCCTGGCATCTGGAGAATAAAAGATTTGGTATCGGCAATATTTATTTATTTTGCCTCAGAACTAATATTTTCATCATAGCAGCCTTATGTAATTACGTCTCAAACCAACTTGACATTGGTAAAACAGCAGAAAAACTCGCACTGGAATGCACGGCTTTCTACTCAAAATCCGAAATTCTGGAGGCAACAAAATATTGCACGGCACCTACGTACCAAACAAGCGGATGATAGTGCGTCAAGGTAATGATCCTCTTCTTAAACACGTGAAGGATATCATTCAAACTTTCTAAAACAATCGGTCCCCTAGAAATTCCATGTGTTTGCTTCCACTTGCTTATGCTGCTGGTCTATCCAGCCATTCTTCAACAAAAGCAACGAACCAGCCAAAGTTGCAGACGACGAGATTGGTCAAATGTAGATCATGATTGAGCGCTGTGTCGCAGCCCAAGAATCAACAAAAAGGAAAAGAGGTAAACGAACTTAAACTAGCAATCTCTTAGCAATCAAGCAGTTCCCAATGGAATGTTCTAGCCGTCTTGAAGCTCGACCGGAAGCTGAAACCCGTAACCCCACAGCAAAACCGGAAGAAATGTTCAATGGTAAAGACTTACAGCAACTTTTTAAAAGGTGTACATTAAAACTAGTCACAGACCAACAAATTCCCGAATCTGATGCCCAAAATTTAAATCGTTTTGTTAAAGACTCTTCTGACTCTGTGCCTACTGCCACAGACCTTAGTTTAGAAATTAACGAAACCGAAAGTGAAACTAAAGGCAATTTCAACGCAACAGAGGGTTTCAAAGAACAGCTCAGAAGAAAAAATTTGTTAGACAGAAAGTAACACTCCGTAATAATAATAAAACTGGGTCAGCTTCTACCAAACCGACACTTATGATAGGAACCAATCTTAACATGAGGCTTACTGCTTGCAACCCTCTCCAAGGCAAAACTAGAGGGATCACTAGTTTCATTCACCATAGCGTGGACTACAACCTTGTGGTGGCCCCAAAGACATTTGATGATCTCCTCCTTATCGAAACTGGGACCCCTAGGCACCGTGTCTCCGCCATTGACTGCCTTTATAGGTCACCAAACAGTTCTATCAACAACAATAAATCCTTTATTAATGCCATTAAATCCTTATTTTATAAGTATGGTGAGAGTATTATCCTAGTCGGCAATTTCAACCTGCCAAACCTGAAATGGACTGAAGAGGAAGACCAGCACCTCACTGCTGTTGACGTTGCCTTCATTGATGCCTACACCAGTAGAAACCTCACACAGAACGTCCATGGACCTACCAGGTTACATCACGGACAAAAGCCAAATATCCTGGATCTTGTACTTACCACATCTACGTCCAGTGCTATTTGCGACGTTGCCCCTTCCCATCCTTTTGAGAACAATGACCATGCACCTACACTTATTTAGATTTCCTGTGAACACGCACCAACCTCGACCAGAACCCGGTTGAACATTCATTGGGCTGATTTCAACAAAATTATGAGAGCAGTGACGGATGCTAATCTTACTGACGCCATGGCTACCTTAAACACCAAAGATTCTTGGACCCTTCTGCACCACACTATCACTCAATCCACTCTCGATTTTTCTCCTACTGTCAAGCAGAGAGGAAAGTAGATGAGCCGTCACCCCTGGGTCACCAAAACTGTTAGGGAAGCCCTTAATCAGATGAATAAAGCTGGGACTCCTACACTGAGACCAGCATCATCGCTAATTACGAACATTACAAGGTAACACGCAACACTGGCACTGCTCTTATCCGGAAGTCTCACACTGTGTATGAGCAAGAACTTGCTAGCGCCACATCTTCCAATCCAAGGAAATTCTGGAACATCAACAGGAGAAAACCCCCGTCATGTCCCTGTGGGTCCTATGAAAAACACCCATGGTGACATTGTCTCTGATCCTTTAGCAAAGGCAAACGAACTGAACCTTTACTTTGGGGTCTGTCTTCAAAAGCACCAGTCCTGCAAACATACCTGCTCTTGGCACCGTTCAAAGAGTAGCAAACACCCTCAGTGTGGTCAACTTTGATACCTCTGACATCCTCAAATTGCTAGTCTTTCAACATACATTCTGGACCTAGACCAGACAACCTCCATCTTTTGACCCTTAAAGAACTTGGCGCAACTATTAGTCCTGTCTTAGTGCAACTTTATACCAAGTCCATGACTGAGAGCACTGTACCCACAGCGTGGAAACTTGCGCACGACCACCATGGGGGTCCATCTACAAAGGTGGATCTAGATCATTTGCGAAGAACTACCTCCCGATCAGTCTTACCAGCATTCCCTGCAAAATCATGGAAAAGATTGTTTTTAACACCATATTAAACTTTGCTATCGAAAACAACATCATCCACCAAAACCAGTATGGCGGTCTCCCCAGCAAATCTACAATGCACAATCTTATCCACTTCCTCGATAAAATTACCGAATGGTTCAACAATAAACTTCAAGCTGATGCAGCCTACTTTGACTGTGCCAAGGCATTTGACACCTTGCCGCATGTCACACTTCTGGATGTCCTTCGTGATGCTGGTTTTTCGGGTGCACTTCTTGCGTGCTCTCTGCTTTCCTCTCTGAAAGACACCAGAGATGAAGTGTGGAGGGGTTTCTCGCTGCCGAAGTTAAAGTACACAGTGAAGTCCCACAGGGATGTTCTTTTTATGAACACCTTGTTTGCACATCTCGACAAAGATAACTGTTTTCCTAGACGATACTAAAATCTTTGCTATCTCTGAAGACCCAGTATTTACGGCAAGTATGGCATACAGACCAATATTTCCCGTATGATGTCCTGGACTCAAGCCATGGACATGGACCTAAATGAAGACGATTGTGGTGTAGTGAACTTTGGCGTTCAGTACCACAAGGCAAATTATGACTTGGGACCTGGAATTGCTCTCCCAGAAAGGGAACTTCAACGGGACCTTGAAGTGATCATTGATCGCGACTTGAGGTTCTCTGCTCGCTAAAGCTGTGCCAAACCGAACATAGCCGAACAGAGGGTGTTCTGTTTGGTTCGGTGTTCGGTCTTTCAAACGCAATATATCAAGCCAAAGCATCGTTGGATTTTTATGTTTGAATACACCATTTTGACGGTCTTTTCGCCAGCATTCTGTTGGTCCAAACCACACGTTCCTAGCGCTAACGGTTCAGAAGTTATAAGGGAAAATGTAAAAGCAGTGAAAATGTTTTTAATGTTTAAACAGAGTTTCAACATCTATGGACTTACAAGTCCATGTGAAAATACCGACATTTGTTAAGAAACTTGTGCTTTGATGAATATTCGTGTACTGAGTTCTTTTACATTTTAGTTTAAGATAGATTGGTTTGGTACTATTTTGTTCGGTTTGGAAGTGTTCGGTGTTCAGCTTATTTAAGGCTTGTTCGGTTTGGTTCGGTTTAGCTGAAAAATTTTCGTTCGGTACTGCCTTACTGCTTACATTCAAATATTGACTGCAGAGGCTAAAGGGGGCCATTGCCATCATACGGACCACTTTCTCGACCCTTACCAGAAAGGCATTTCTTTTACTTTACCGCAGTAAGGTGCGCAGTATCTTGGAGTATGCTGGCCAGGCCTGGTGGATCCGCCTGGAAGAAGACAGCGACAAGTTGGAACGTGTCCATAGACGTGCCACAAAGCAAGTCGCGGGGCTCGAGAACACCTCTTTATCAAACCGTCTTGCAGCGCTCAAGCTTCCAACTCTTGAATACCAATGAGTGAGAGGCGACCTCATTCTGACTTTCAAGACACTTAATGGCAAAGACCAAGCCTCAGTTGACTGGTTCACACTATCCTCTAATCCGGTGACCCGCAACCACGATGCCAAAGTTTTTAAACAGCGATGCAACACCACCCTTAGTCAGCACAGTTTTTCCTTTCGTGTGTTGAACACTTGGAATAAGCTACCACCACACGTTGTTAGTGCAGCCTCTGTTCTGCAATTCAAGCAGCGCCTTGACACAGTTCTCCCAAATTTTGTCAACCTCTATTGTTACAAGAAAAGGTAACTTTCTGGCTCACTCGGTGCCAAAAGCATTTTGTGCTTACTGCCAAGAATCTTTCAAATTCAAATTTAAATAGCTAGGTTAAGGAATATTTCCAACCCCTTTAACTTTCATTTTGCCCTCACAAAAATAATGAGAACTGGTATTTTTAAGTTTAAGATAACATTTCAAATTATGGATGAAATATTTTTTTCACTCAAATCATCATCATCTGAAAATTAAAATTTAATGTAGGTGTACTGACTACTCTCAGGAGACAGCAAATTGTGTGAAGCTGGAGTAGAATTGGCTGCTGGAGTAGAAGTGGCTGCTGGAATGGAAGTGACTGCTAGCGTAGCGGCTGCTTAGGTATTAGGTGGGATGTCTCGGAGTGGAACAAGGATTAATTTGCTTTGGCTAATCAAGGTTGTTAGTTCCTTCGCAGTTCCAGCTTCAACAACTGACTAACATCTTTGTCTATCATTTCTGGCATACTTAAACCCAACAAGGGTGATAATACTGCTTTGATAATATTGCATGTAATAATATTCAGCTCTGCAAACGATTTTGTGGTATCAATTGTCACTGGATTACAACTAGCTAAACCTGTAAACAAAAATGAATGACGGTCTGTAAACATTAATTCATTTATTTATTTGTTGCCTCACTGTTTTTTGGAGCTTAGCACCTTTGCTTGAGTGCAAATACTGCCAAGTTAGAGATACAGAAAATACAATGAAAATTAAATGATTAACTATAAGCCATCGCCATTGAGTACCACGTGCCACATACTCATGGCATACTACTTGCAAAATGAAAATCTGGTTACTGCAACGGTATGAGAAGCAAAAACCCGAACCTAGTTCCCCATACAGATTTTCTTCTTTTAGCCTATGTAGCTCCAAAGGATGGGAGGGTATTCTAAAACATTAAACCACTTGCACTGTACCATGGCAGTGTACATTTAGACTGTGTTACTAATTTATTCTGTAGTCTCAGTTGACCTAGAAATAATCGATGTATTAACTTCCCAACAGAAATTGAAATTGAAAAAAACTCCTATTTTTCCCTGGTCAAATTGGTTTCTATCGTCTTACCGAAAATATATACTACCTGGAAGTTTAGTGCATTCAGTTCCTGGGTGCTCACTTAGTGTCGAGGTTTTTCGCTGTCTAGATCCAGCCAGTTGTGCAACCCCAATGCGCACCCGTCATGTGCAGCCCCCCTGTAAAAGAGTTCGGCCCGGGTGTGGCTGCCATCTTTTTTCCTCTCAATATGTCACGGTGGTGACTCAAGAGCGGAGGTAGGGTGGGTTTACAGGTAGTACATATTTTCGGTAAGACGATAGAAACCAATTTTGACCACGGAAAAATTAAGGTTTCTAGTCATCGATACGAAAATATCTACTGCCTGTAAATTTCTTGCATTACAGTTGACTTTGTCAATAATGGTGGCGGGCACCATATGATGGGTTACCCCAGGTTGCGAACTGGCTCCCCCAAAAAGTTAGCAGACTTCACACTTTATTGAAAATAAACAGAAACATGATTATCGGTTCTCTTTCGTAAAAGGTGGTTACCCTGAAAAGGACCATTTTGTTAGAGATGAGATCTTGCTTCCATCTTCAGGAGGTCTTCAATGCCGAGAGCCTGCTTCCGTCTTCTGGAGGTCTTCGTTTCTGTATTAAGTGCTTAAGGAGGGTGAACGGCACATCTGGCTGTCACAATGGAACCCAGACGATGTAGTCCATCTTCCTATCTTGACATGTCCCTGAAGTAGTGACTTGTGAAGACAGTTTGACTTCTCCATAATGCAGCTTTAAGGATTTCGGCAATGGAGACTTGCTTATGGAATGCCCAAGAGTTTGAAAGTGCCTTGAGTTCATGTGCAGTGACCTTGATGATGTTGTCAGTGCAGCTGATGTTCTTTTCATCATAGACTTTGTTGATAACTTTCTTGATCCAGTTTGCAATCATTGCTGCAGAGGTGATGTTAGTTCCTTCGGAGAATGGCAGGAAAAGTTAGAGTCTGTGGCACTCAAAGTCAGCTGTCTGCTTGATGTGCTAGCATAAGGCATGGACGGGACAGAGTCTTCTTTCGGGTTTGTCGCCAATAATGTTTGTGAACGCTGGAATGATGATTGGCTTCGAGGGTTTCTGTGTCTTGGCATGAATGTCAGGACGACTCCTCAGGTAGATGAATTTTCAAATGTCAAAGAAGAAGCAGTAAGCAGGATCGGTTGATAAAGCTTACGTTTTGCTGCATCAAAGACTTGCGGCAAGAGAAGTTAAGAACGGCATTTTCCTTGTTAGGTGATTGATATGGCAGGTTTGAACTGGTTTGTCTGGTTCCTTCATGAGTAATTCGAGTACGAAGGGGAGAGTCAATTCTAGGAAGGTGTGATGGATTAATGGACGTTCTGCTTCGAATGTTTTCACAATGTTGAAATTGAAAGTCTTCGAGGAGATGCGTGTTTCCTGCAGTATTGAAGATGGAGTTTAAGGCTGAGTGATAGACGAGAATAGTGGAACCTTTAGGTCCATCCTTGAAGAAGTCAGTGAATAAGAATAAGAGCTCAGGGATAGGGAGATTGACTGGATTAATCTTCCTTCGGATGCACCAACGAAACTAGCGTTTCCAATGACTGTCGTAGATTCTATTGGTGGAATCCCCGATAGCTTTGCTAGCAATTCTGGCGGCCTGTTCTACAAAAATTCCTGTCTTTTTAATGAGTTGGCTGATAGTAGCCACCTGTGTAGGTGTAAGATTTTGGAGTTCAGGTGGAGTTTGTTTCCTTTTTGCCGTGTTAACAGGTTCGGAATGTCCAGAAGGCTTCTTGGTTGGTCTATGAGAAGGCTTTGAATTCGGAGGAACCATGGAACTGCCGGCTAGTTCGGGGCGATTAGAAGGAAGAGGCCTTGGGTTTGGTCTATCTTTAGGAGGATCGTCGGAAGGACCTTGAATGGGGGAAGAAGTAAGAGTAGAGGTACTTCCATGGCTAAGTCAGAGCATCCACGGCATAGGCAGGCTTGATCGCCTAGAACTGAGCTAAAGAATTGGGAAAGTCTGGCATTGTGTCTCGTGGCAAATAGGTTGGTCATTGGCTAGCCTCAAATGCTGAAGAGATATTTGCAGGTTGATTTCTTTACAGTCCATTTCCCAGTAGGTGGTTTGTTGCGAGAAAGGGCATCTGCTATTACATTCCGGTTGCCAGGGATGTGAAGCAGTTGGAGAGTGGTGTTGAGACTTTGACATAGTTTGAAACTGTCCGATGTGATTAGATGAAGTTGTCGGGAGTGGATCCTGCCTTCCTTCCGGAGGTAAGCCACTGCAGTGGTATTATCGGCTTGGACTGTTTTGCCTGCTATAAATAAGATTAGATAAGATTAGATAAGTTTTTCCTGCTACAAGGTGCTGAAAATGAATGAGTGCGTTCTAAATGGCTTCCATTTCAATACGTGGATGTGGTCTGTTGTGTTGGGGGCAAGTTCCTGATGTTTCGTGGTGTTAGTGTGAGCTCCCCATCCGTCCAAGGATGCAGCTGTTAAGAGATGGAGGTCCAGGTTTGGTTCGTGAAGGAAGACCGTTTTCGAGAGATTGAGTATGTTTGCCAACCAACACGGGCTTTCCCAGGGAAAGTTGCCGTTGGTCGGCTTGGAGGCTTTTGATGATGGGTGGAATGTGTCCCAGATGTCGATTCTGAAATGGTGAAAGGAGCGAGTCATCCATCTGTCATAGGGGACGAGTCCTGCCATCGAGTCCATTTTCTCTATGAACGAGTTGAAAGATGTTATGGAGTGGCTCTTAGATTGCATGAAGGAGAGGCAGTGTTGGTAAAGGTCTTTTATTCTTTCATTGGATGGCTTGACAGTGGCCTACAACAGATTGAATTCGACTCCGAGGAAAGTGAAAGTCTGAGCAGGGAGGAGTCTAAACTTTTTTAGATTAACGCCAAAGCCTGGCTTGTTCAGCAGTTTATGCCTGAAAATGTTGTTGAGAAACCAATCGTCCAAAAAGGCACTTGCTGTGATTTGCTGTGGTTTGAGGACAAGAGTAAAAATTATTGGTGCAGTGTTCAGGCCGAATGGTACGTACTGAAACTTGTAGACGTTGCCTTTGTATATGAATCGGAAAAACTGGAAACCGGCTGAATGGCGCGGAACATGAAGGTAGGTGTCTTCGAGATCGATCGAGATTGTTCACTCATTTGGTTTTAGTGAGAGTCGGAGAGAGTCCAAGGTTTCCATTTTTGCGAATTCCCATGGAGGTGATGTTGCCAGACGAGGTTTTGAATGGAATGACGGTTGAAAGCCGAGAGATATGATGGAGAGGACTGATTTGTCAGATGTGATGATTTCCCATACCAGACGGCTGCCGACAGGATGATTGGATAAGGCAACATTGATGGCGGTGAGACCTGCTTTTGTTACTGGAGATGGAGCACTTGCTGCACCTGTCTGGAGTTGTGCTCCGCTTGGTGTTGTTGCTCTTGTTGGGATGGCTTCCCCGAAAAAAAAACAATTGTTGCTTTGCTGAGAGTGAGCATAAGAAGATTTCGATTGGGAAGGTTGGGATAACCGAGAGGTCAGCAAAACCACCTTTATTCATTATACTGTGAAACACTACAACTATTCAAGCAATGCCATATGAGACTCACAAACGCACACTTTCACAACGAAGATAGTCTACTATCTGCAAATTGTCGACTACTAACTATAGTTGTCATCAGGCACCTTAAAGTTAAATTCAAACTCTGAATACATTTCGTTTTTCAGTCCAATTATACAAGGTTTTAATTCGTAACTGCCGCTGTCTGCTGCCTACTATATTCGGTCGATTTGTA
>JAHWFP010011731.1:47367-64617 GCA_023313725.1 Lithobius niger | reverse complement strand
TTCGTTGGATTTTTCCTTATGTAGGAAAAATATTTCCCATGATGCATCTCACCAATAAAAGTTGGCACAGTTCAAAAAAATTAAAAAACTGGCACGGTTCCAAAAATAAAAAAGTTGGCAAGGTTCCAGGAAATAAAAAAAGTTGGCACAGTTCCAAAAATAAAAAAAAAAGTAGGCACAGTTCTGAAAATAAAAAAAAAATGGCACGGTTCCAAAAATAAAAAAGAGTGCGCAGTTCCAAAATGAAATTTAGTTTTGGGAGGGCCCTATATAAGGCGGGATCAGACGAGGAAAATTCAGTCCAGATGCAGTTCTGGACTTGAAACACGCCCCCCCCCCCCCAACTCTGGTGTAGTTGGGCAGGGCTACATGCACCATATGAGTAGGGAATCTTCACTACTAGCTCCCCTCTCGGGTGGTAGTTACTCCCCGTATTGGTGGTGTTAACTCCCCGTGTAGAGTCCAGAAATAAAATTTTAAAAATTTCCATTTTTTTGTTGATCCTACGTAAGGAATATTCATTTTTTTAATGTGTGTCTACTAAATTCCAATTTATCTCCTCACTTTTTCCTTGTGTTTTTTTGGGAAAATTATTTCGTATATAATAAAATAATAATAAAAGGAATGAACGATTTTTCTTTCAAGAACAAGAAAATGAATTCAAAATCATCGTTTACGTGTGCATACTGTGGAAAGGTCTACGCAACTCAGCAAGATTTGATCAATCATCTTCCCAACCATCGATCCAATCTTTGACCAGAGTGTTTACTCTTCGAAAACGTGTTAAAAGATATTGAAGGTGAAGTAAGGTACAAGTTGGTACATGATGATACGCACCGAATTTATTTCCGCAAAATTGAATGTCTGGAATCATCTCGAGTGCTCAATATACTATATTGTCCGCTCAACTATTTTATCACGACTTGCTTGGATCAACTGACCAGTTGTAAATTTCAACTGTGTTTAGAGGCAGATTTTACCAGGGATTCCAAAACCGTGCGAGCCTATCTCGCTATACAGCCATTTACAACAAATCTGATGTGTCGGAAATCTTGGAGGATGCTTGCAAAAAATACAACAGTCATTTGAAACTTTCGAAGAAAAAGGCAGTGGTTGGTGCTTTTTGAAAGTTTGGGGTATCACCATAAAAGTGGCAAAAATCTATCCTTTTCGTCCCAGTTCTTTCTTACCCTTGCCGAGTGCATTACGCAGTCAGCAGCGAAATAGTGAATGTGGAAAATTCTGACAAAAAGTGCTTTCTACATTCCGTTTTAGCCGCTAAAATGAAGTGCTACAAAACCGATGTTAAATATTACGAACCATTTTTGAATACTGTAGCCTATTCCATGTTGAAGTTCCCCGTGACTACGACAAATTGATTCCTTCGAACGAGCCAACAATTTGTCCATTAACGTAATTTCGTACAAGGGGTCGATAAGATTACATCCGGTGAAAGTGAATAAAAACATGGAAGGAGAAGTAATTGACTTGTTACTAATAGCCGACAAAAAAGGAAATAGTCATTACTGCAGCATCCTCGATATTGATAGGCTCTCCGATTTCAAGGTAATGGAACACATAGAAAATTTTACTGTCGTAACTGCTTCGCGGTCTTTACTAAAGAACGATCCATGATGGAGCACATCGGTAAATGTGTGAGACTGAATAAGGAGCAAGTACTTACTTTCCTATCACCTGGTAATAACACGGTAAAATTCCAACCCACAAGATAAAAAAGGTAAAATTCCACAAGAAAGATCGACCCTTCAACATCTTAAAAACTGCTCTTGAATCGGTGAGGATTACGTCTGTCATAGGGTTGGAATTTTACCGTGTTATTACCAGGTGATAGGAAAGTAAGTACTTGCTCCTTATTCAGTCTCACACATTTACCGACGTGCTCCATCATGGATCGTTCTTTAGTAAAGACCGCGAAGCAGTTACGACAGTAGAATTTTCTATGTGTTCCATTACCTTGAAAGGAGCATAAATACTATCCGATCGTCTTCCATAATTTAGAAGGCTACGATATGCATCTACTGATTTCTGCGGCAAAAATCTTCCCTTCGGGACTGGATGTTCTTGCTCGAAACACCGAGCGTTTCATGAGTATGACTATTACGAGATACTTTTGCTTCAATGATAAGAGATTTTCGGTAACGTTGCGTTTTTTAGACAGTTATAATTTCCTATCTTCGTCGCTGGAAACTTTGGCTAAAAACCACAAGAAAGATCGACCCTTCAACATCTTAAAAACTGCTCTTGAATCGGTAGATTGGTTCGAGTCGGGAGAGGTCTTGGATTTACTGACACAAAAAGGCCATTATCCATACGAGTACGTGCAGTCTATGGACGTTTTTGAAGAATGAAATTACCTCCTAAAGAGGCGTTCTTCTCCACTCTACGAGGTGAAGGCATCACTGATAGAGAGTATGATCACGCTATGTCTGTTTGGAATTTGCTGAAGGAGAAGGTTTTTAAAAATTATCATCGTGTATATCAGATGATCGATGTGTATCTTCTAGCTGACATTTTTCAGACTTTCAGGGAAACTTGTTTGCTCAATGACGGCATAGATCCATGCTACTATGTATCCACACCAGGGTTTAGTTGGCGAGCCATGTTGAAAAAAAACGGAAGCCGAACTAGAATTGTTTACCCATGGAAGAAAGCATAACTTTACAACTTCGGGTATCAGAGGTTAAACAACTTTTGTATCAAAAAAGCACTAGATCGCTAATAACAAATATCTACCAGACACCGACAACAAGAATCTACCTAGTCTATATGTAGTAGATTTGGATGTCAACAACTTATACGGACTAGCCATGACCGAATTCCTTCCATACGATCGATTTAGTTGGCTGACGAGGAAAGAAATTCTCGAATTTTGCTTGGCATCGGTTGAAAAAGATTCGGAATACGGTTATATATTGGAAGTGGACTTGGACTATCCATCCGTGCTACATGATGCTCACAACAATTATCCTTTAGCACCGGAAAAGTTAAAAATAATGCCAAAACTCGTGTCTCCCTTCAGGAAAGAAATGGCAGGAAACAAGAAGATTGTTTCTACTTCCAAACTGACGACTAACCTGCTCCCGAAGAAAAACTATATAGTTCATTACTGAAATTTACTATTGTACTTGAAGCATGGTTTAATTTTGAAAGGTATTCACAAAATTCTAAAATTTCGTCAGAAGCAATGGCTAAAATCTTACATAGAATTTAACACCGAGAAGTGTCAACTCGCAACGACGACGTTCGAAAAAGACTTTTTCAAACTGAAAAATAATTCGGTGTTTTGAAAAATGATGGAAAACAAATCGGGGCGTTTAACCGTAAAGTTGTCCGATAATCAAAAAAAATCTGTCAAGTACAGCACTCTGCCACACGAGAATTCATTCAAGATCATCAACGAAAATCTCATACAAGTAAACTTGAGACTTCGTAACATCAAGTGCGACTTACCAACTTACTCCGGTTTTTGCATCCTCGAACTTTCGAAACTCACAATGTATGAATTTCACTACGAGTTCATGCGTCCAAAATACAGAGACCGAGCGCATTTACTTTTCATGGATACCGACAGTCTGTTCTATGAGGTAGAGACTGAAGATTTTTACCGGGACATGGAAATTGAGTCAGATAGATTCGATATCAGCAATTATGATCCATCGCATCCTCTATATAGTATTAAAAACAAACAAGTCCTGGGGAAAATGAATGTTGAGACGGCTGGCATCCCGATGAAAGAATTTGTAGGCTTGAAAGCAAAAATGTACTCAGTTTTAGTAGGGGAAGAGAGTATTAGAATGGCTAAAGGGATTAGTAAAGCGTTTATCCAAAAAAGTCTCAGTCACGAAGACTACAAAAAAGCGCTATTTTCTAAAACATCGTCGAAAGCCACGTGGAAGCATTCAAAGTAAGGATCACCAGCTCGCTATGGTTGAAATTTCAAAATCTTCCGTATCTCCTTACGACGATAAGAGATTTGTGTTGGATGATGGAATAAATACGTTAGCGCACGGTCACTACAGAACGGGTATAGTGCATGATTTTATAGACGGTATAATCGATCCGATGGAGGATGAAGAGCAATCTTCGCTGGAGAAAGATGAGGAGGAAGAAGCATCAGCCACTGAAATACCAAAACGAAGCGAAGAAGAAAAAATAGAGGCTAATAAGAGGAAAGGAGCCGCGGCTGCTCGTAAAAAACATGCGACAGAAACTGTCGAACAGAGAAAATCTCGGTTGGACAAAATGACCACCGCTAAAAGAAGAAAATTAATATGATCTGTTGTACTTAAAAATCAAGTAGAAATTATTTAAAAAGATAAACTGCTAATGTTATCAGTACAGCTATTAAATTTTGAATCATATCCCTTCCTCTTAACGAAGTAGAGCATTTTCCCATCTGTACCTTTCTTTCGTCTTAATACTTTCTCCACTAAAAATTAATCGGGAACGAGAGTTTTTTGAATTTCTTGTTTGCAGAACCTCCGAGCACCAGTTCGTGCAATTTGTCTTTTAATAGAGAAGAAACAGGTTCGGTTTTTTTTGTACTTTACGGATCATGAAAACTTCGTTAGTAAAATTTTGTAAATCCCTTTATCAAAAATTTTCTTAACTTTAGAAATTCTGACTTTATTTCCTACGACAAATTTTGTTTTTTTCAACGATTGTTTCGGTTTAATTTTCAGTGACGATTCGTGACGTCTGGTTACTTCCCTCGGTTTTAATTTAGTTGTGGAGTGAACCGTGTCATTGTACCGTGAAACTAACTCATCAATAATGTGTATCCGTTGGCAGTTCCCGTGCTTGGTGAATTGTTTCCACATGCGAGTTTTCAGCATTCTGTTGAAACGTTCTACAACGCTTGCTTTCTTTTCAGAGTGGGTATATTACAGTTTAGAGTTGTGACGCTTAAGGAGCACTTTAAAGTTTTTGTTGTAGAATTCACTGCCTAAATCAATTTGTAAATTTTTAGGGGGTGTCGTTCCTTCGAGTATCTTTTTAAAGGCTTCCGTAACGACTTCACCAGATTTTGATTTAAGGGGAATGGCCCAAGTAAACTTGGACATGACGTTAATGCAAGTCAGTAGGTAGTTAAATCCTTTATTAATGTTAGAGTAAGGTATCATTTCCACCAAGTCCGCTTGCCATAGATCATTCAGACTCCGCACAAGCACTTTCTGCCTCGGAAAATATTTCCGCGTCGGTTTGTGGAGTTCGTTTACGAGTTGATCCATTTCGTTTTTTTTCTTCCCATTCCGAACTTGAGTTTTGTCCCCATGATTTTTTTAACGATCGCAGCGCCTAATTTTTCTCTCCAAGAGGTCAAAGGATCCTTACGTACTTTTTGAGCTTTAGATGTAAGAATTTCATCGGCGACGTGCCGTTCGTTTAAATTTGAGCTTTTTGAGTAGGCAATGTCATGTTCTTTACACGCCTCATCCAGTTTATTTATTCCAGGATCCCCTCTAGCTAATCTCTGATTTAGTTTTGTTCCTGGTCCACAGTATTATTTCCGGGTAAATGTACTTCTACCGGTAAATGGGCTATGAGTTTATTTACGATTCCTTTTCCAGTCTTTGTGAAGGAAGCTCATTTCGTTCCGCACACTTCGCAAAAGTAGACTTCCATGCTTCTGTTATTTTTCGATACAATAAAATAGTAGGAGGTTTGGACCGGTAAGTGTGGACCGTTTACATTTCACGCAATACTTCATCTTGGCTGATTTCTCTTTCTTTTATTATAAACCTAAACTAAATTCTAATAAGTGTTCTTTTTTCTCGAGCGGTGATGACCCGTAGTTGTTCCAATTCCCATAAAATTTCTATCATTTCGTTCCTGTGACCATAATGACCCGCTTGGGTTGACCCGTACAAAAGTTTCAGTTTTTCGACCAGATCGTTAGGATCGTCGTAATACCTGTAATCCACCCTCCTGTTCCTGGTTTTTTTTACCATACCAATTCCCCTTTTCTTCGTTTTCATATCCTCCCAGATAGGACCGATTATCGACGCGTACTTGGCACTATGATTCGACTTAGGTTTTCGAGTGCCTGGATCGTTGTTTTGATACGTAGCGTGCGTGTTTTTTAAAAGACAAGCGTAACTCGCCTAACTTCGGGAGGGTACGACGGTTCCTTCAAATTCTTAAAAACCAGCAAACTCCAAAGTCCTCGTCATCCAGCGTACTGATTACCACCGACCACTATGTCGTTCTCGAATATTTTTACGGGTTTATTAGCAATGCTCATTTCTCCAGTTTTCATGACGTATTACAGTCCGAAGACAAGATCGGTCTCTTTGGGATTTTGGAAAAATTTCATCAGGAAATATTTCGTTGTTTGGCCTATGACTTGGCCAGGTAACAGACTATCTAAAGATCTGAGGATTGGGAAATTTGGAAGTTCTACAGGCGTCAACACGCATATATTTTGTATTGCCAAAAGTGTGGGGGTGACTTTCAAACCCATACTGATAGATGCGTATTCGTTTCGAGTAGCTGGAGCGGGAGTCGAGTATTCGGGGAAAGATTGGGATCTCACGCTATCGGAGTTGAATGCTCAACGGAAGGTTTCGGCGATTCAAACTTCTCCTTATCGTTCACCGTGGTTTCCCACTCTTTATCATCTTCATCCTCGGATTTATAAGTTTTTTTTATTAGAGTAATAATTCATATACGTTTTAGCTGTTTTCTCGTTGGAAAACCGGCTTTCGCAGGACTCGCTACGGGTGGTGGATTAACAATGGTAGATTTCAAAGTACTAACGACGGGTTTAAAAAATTCTTCTAAATATTCTCCTTGATCTCGTTTATCCAAACGTTGATTCAAAAATTTTTCCTGTAAACGTTTTTTGAGATTTTCTATTTCACGTTTCTTTTCCATGTTATCTTTTTTTCTTTCGTTTGTTTTTATCATCGAAAGAAAACGTATGTTTATAACGTCCCTCGTTTAATGTTTTGTCGATCGATAAAAACCCGTACGGGTTGTCCCAACACGTTCTACACAACGTTTTCTACACAAACTCTGGAAATTCCATGTCCGGACCGACGTGATTTTCAAATAAATGTTTCAGGTTTAAATCGTCTACGGGAAATACGATTAATAAATTGGCGTTATCTCTAACCACTTGTTTGGGAATTCTGGTGTAAGACTGACTGCAATAAAAAACGTCGGCGTAAGAATGACGGCCTTGAGCGAAGTAACGTTCTATGTTTTTTGTTTGTCTAAAAGAACATTGTCAAAAACCACGAGATTACGAAACCTGGTAGTCAAATCCTCGGGAGGAATTAAATCGTTTTGAGAGTCGTGAAAACTCGCTAACTCCCGCCCTACGGTTCCCTAATTTCGGAAAATATAGACTGTAAAGATCGGTATTTCGCTTGACACAGAATTTTGCTGCACACGTACAATCTGTCGTAATCCAACCATCCTTCGTTACAGATAAAATTTAACAGTAAGTTCGTCTTCCCGCAGTTTGCCGGTCCTATAATCAGGCATCTGATGTTTGAAGGTAGTAATGGGTGATTTTTGGGTTTCTTGATCGGCACGAAGAAATCGTAATTTTGAATATCAATTGTTTTTTTTTTATTCAGAAATCAAACTCATAAAGTCTTTATCCGAAAACTTTTCGTTGGATGTATTAGATTCGACGACTCCGTAATCTACGTTACACCAATGTTTTACGGTTCACGGAGGTAATTTTACCACTAACTTCTGACAAGGACATACTTCCGCACGGAGCCAAGTTAAACGACGGTTTTTCTATAACGTTTTTGTTAAGTTTTCCTTTAGTTTTGTGGATGTTGTTGTACACCCACGTTCTGAGACATAGCGGCTTATACGACTCTCCGTCTGCCTTTTAACAAAATGGGTAGCAGGTGGAAGCAGGGTGCGAGTAATTTGGGTAACTGAACATCGTCAAAGAAATGGGTTTCTGCTCGTTGGTTTCAATTTTTAATTTTTCGCAGATGTATCGTTTAAGATTTTTCATCGCGGTTTGAGATTCGGGGGTCGACGGAGAAATCCATCCCTTACACCTGGAATCTTTGTTCAAAATGGGAAAACCTACTCCTTTTAAATCCTCAAATTCTACGGAAGGAGATAAGATGTACTTTACTCCATTTTTTAAATTCGTCACATTTTCCGTCTTAACTTCTAGAGAATTTGATTGCAACAGACTCGAAAGATTTCCGTATCAGGTAGAATGAGACATTTTTGAAATTTCTTATTCCTTTTGTTTATATATAAAAAAAGAATCGTCAAAATGCCGGTTAATAAATTTGGACAATCTTTGAAACGAATGCAAAGAGATGTGAAAGGAGTTCTGGGTATAGGATTTACATTAGATCTGAATCATAATTACAACATGCAGAATTACTAAAGTCGGAGCTGCTATAGAACCCGAAGATGTCTTAATTTATTCCCAATTTACCGAATTAGAAAACGACAAAGCGAATGCCAATGTAGGATTGAAGACGGATGCGGATAGACATCTTAACGCTGAAAAGAAACGTATTGAAGAAATCGAAACTCCCTTGCAATCTAAGGATGCAGGGACTAAGGATTACGTAGATTCTAAAATTGTATCGGACATGCGAATGAATTGATTAACTAATCTAGCTGCCGGTATAGATCCTGAAGATGCGGTGACTTATTCTCAGTTGACAGATGTAAAAAATTTAAAAACTACGTTGGAGGAAAATGCCGATGGTCAACTCGACACGAAAGATAGACGAATTAAGGATCTGGCATCCCCGCACAATCTAAAGATGCGGCGAATAAAGAATACGTCGACGCGAAGCTTTTCGTCATAAACGAAGTGGAAACCAAACTCGGGTACGCTTTGACGGAAGGTCCCGATGGACTGCTCGATGCAAAAAGTAAGCGAATCAAGGACCTTGCATCACCCACACAATCTAAGGATGCCGCGAATAAAGAATACATTGAGACGAAGCTTCTCGGTATAAACGAATTAGAAATCAAACTTGATAATGCCTTGATCATGGACTCTCGCGACATATTCGACGCAAAAAATAAACGAATCAGTAACCTAGCAAACTCCTAAAGCCCTCCGGAAGCTGTTAATAGAGACTTTTTCTTCGAGGTTATTAGAGAAGCCTACGAAATAGACAAACTTCAAACGGCATTGAACGAGGACGAGGATGGGGTACTTGATGCAAAAAAATAGACGAATCAAATTTACGCTCCCTCCAACTGCGGAACACGACGTGGCTACTGAGGGTTACGTCAATAGTCGAATGGTTACTTTAAAAAACTCCCATGAGACGTGGAGGAAGCAAAGAACCATTTAGAAAATATCGGTTTTGTGATGGAAAGATATATAAATCCACGTATCGACTGTATAGTAAATTTTCATGGAACTAGTCCTTACCCTAAAGGTCACTTTTCAGGTGTATCAATAACTATCCTCGCCAATATACCTTTAAACATCCGGTTGGTATATCCTGGGAATGAGTATAACAAGTAGCGGAGGGTATATATCTATTTCAGAAACTCCAGATATAAAGATACGGTGTTTAATAACTAGGTTTTTAGATTTATCGGAAAGTGTACCCAAAGACAAAGGATTTCAAGTTTATCGTGGTATCGAGAGACATCTTTTACCATCAACTCTAAGTATAACGGAAGTACCGATCATCGTGCGCAATGGTCACATGATTTATATAATGGCTGATACGGCAAGCACAGAGGATGAAGATTACCAGATAGATATATACCGAACAAAGACGCATTGTATAACATGGTCAAAGCAGAGACCATATACCAATCCATACGAAGAACAATGGGATAACCGAGTTAAAGAGCTAACTGTCTTAAAATATCTTCGTAATCATATCCCTTTCACGAGAAACTTATAAAAAATAAACAGAAATGACCGCACAATGTTTGATTCAAATTTTGCACCCTGTCGTAATTGTATTTAACGGGGCCCAAATACTTCGAAATGGATGTCGGTGGCTTGAGGTTGCTGAAACGGTCGAAATAACAGCGTATGTCAGTAACTGTAGAGTAAGCCACCCAATGACTTCCGTTTCCATCGTGAAAATTTTTGAGATTAACGATGCCGCATTCGCCACGAGGTTTAGGTTTTAACGGCAGACGATGCTTGCTAAAAGTACCTCTGTATTTAGGAATTTTTAAAACTTTGACCAATCTATTTAAATTGAGATTCGTTAAGGGTTTAGTAAAGGCTTCTAAAGGCCAGACCTCCACTGGCCTTAGAAAGCGCCCTCTGCCACGATTCGCTTTTTTTTTTCTTTTTACTTTTCAACCCCGAACCCTCCATCTTCTTGTTATGTCTCGCCATTTCTTCCATTACCTTAGCGTCGTTCTGGCTTTTTTTAACTGTAGCAGCGATACCAGCGGCACCTCCGGCTAGACCACCTGCACCGGCTAAGATGGGTCCCAACAATGCCAACAAGGGTAAAAACCCACCTCGTTTTGCGATCTTTTTTCTTTTCACCCCGCTATGTATTTTTCCGATTTTACTTCTTTTCATTTTTTATTTCCCCATCTCCCTTTATTTAATAAATCACTTCGACTTTGCCTTTATTCAAATTCAAACTCATTTTTCTATCTCCAGTCAATAGCACGTGGCACGTCATGTTAGCTGGAACCGCGGCATTAAATTTCAACTTTACTTGTACATCGACTATGCCGGACTGAAGTCTCTCCGATTGCTTGGAGCAGTCCAAAACCACTAGAGGATACATCTTTTTAAACTGCACCAAATCGATACACAAGTCCCCGACATCGTACAAAGCGCGTCTAAACTCTTGAGCCATTCTATACAGGATCGAGTATTCTCCAGTAGTGTAATTACATTCAAGTCCAAGAAGGGTAACGTTCGGAATTTAAAGTTACGTGAGCATCTTGAAGACTGCAGTGATCGAATACGGCTGGATTTTTAGTTTGCGCATCTTTTTTATTAGTGTGCAGAGCTAGAATAACCCACCTCGGTTTTTCGACGGCCGAAGTAGTAAGCACATGCCATGTGAAACTAGTGCTCTGTGGATGTTCGCAACTATCGTAATGCCAGTGTCTAAAACCCAAGTCCACGTTCATTCCACCTTCTATGTAGCTAAAAAGCCAAAGTTTATGCTTGTTGAATGAGGTTACGTGCGGTACGTGCCACGAAACGCTACTCAATTCGACTTTCCCAACGGCTGTTGCAGCTGCCCTTAATACAGCATCGTCATTGCTCGCCCTATACAACGTTAGGACATGCTTGGCACCGTACAGCACCTTGTCATAATTTTCGAAAAATCCCATGCAGTGTTGTAAAGGAATGGTGAACGAGAAGCTTCCTTTAGGAGTTGTCTCCTTCTCGATGATGGAATGCCGTAATTTGAATCTGATGTGATCGTTCAAACTGGCATCGGAAGATTCTGCCCAGCAGTTCCCCAGCAACGACACTTGATCTGTCGAACCGTATGTAAGGAGACCTTTTATGAGAGTCCCATAACCGGGGTAATGTAACTCGTCCACTAGCTTATCCCCCAAGTGATATTTAATGATGGAAAACAGGTACATGGAACCATTATTGATGAGAGACACTACGTCCTCATTGGCAAAACTAGAACCGTCGGCGTACAGTAACCTGCCTTTAATCAGAAGATAACTCTTCGCGACATGTAGGAATAAATCCTGATTTTCAATTACGATTCTAATTTCCGAATTCACGTTGTTTAGATTGGTTTCTACTATCGGATTATATTCGTGAAATGCGTAGCTCTCCACGGAAGAATCTTGTTGTAAAGATTCGTTTATATCGGGGTAATGTTCCGTTAAACTCATCTTCTCGCTCTCGTTAAAAATTTGATGAATGCTGCGTTTTTTTCCCTTAATTGATTATCATCTTCGACGAATTCTTTTCCAATTATTCTTTTTTTCTTTCGAATACTAACATTTTTTTTTAATATGTACAAAATTATTTTTTAGACCTCAGATGAAGTCTGACGGTAAGGTTTCTCCGTTTAAATGTATCATTTCGTTATCTTGAAAAGGTAACCAAATACGAATATTACGAATCTTGTCGGTAGTTACGGGAAGGTAAATTAAATTTTGAGAGGAATATATCATCTTATAACCCGGTAGCACTCCCGGATAAAAAGCGTATATGCAAGGTTGAGTGTCGTCATTCACATAGGAAGACCCGAATATGTTGGTATGAACGAAAATTGTATTGAGCCCCATTATATCCACGGATTTTTGACCTTTCTGAGTTTTAGTATAAGTTCCCTGAAGGAACCCTAGAACAGTTCCTAAATTATTATCTCCCAGAAACGAAATGCCGTAGAGCGTATTATTTACAACCAAATTTGTTTTTAAAGTATTGTGATTCGGTTCTAAGACAATGGCATTTTTTCGTGACCACTTCCTTCCAAAGTAGACTTTATAACATTATTCAAGTCCGAAATTCCGTAATCGCCGGGAATGACTCGCACCTCGATCCAATTCACTCCACCATCGACAGTGTATAAAAATTCGTTGTTGTCAGCATGCATGTTGAAAATACTGTTGTACGTATCCAAGGAGATGAGCGCCATTTCATACTCTTTTTTAGGGTCTAGGTATAGGGACGTTTTTAAATTGCAGCTCAGTTCGTCACCTATTCCCCTTAAAATTATTGAACTGGAATCCATGCCTTTTCTTTTTTTGTTATTTATTTTTAATAATGAAAAAAGGTACTGAAAGACACTTTCCCACCATCCTCCAGATCGATGAAAATGAAGAAAATTACCGAGAGGCACTTACCCACCATCCTCCAGACCAATGAAAACGAAAAAAGGGTAGTAAATGGCACTTTCCTACCATCCTTCAGATGATGAAAACTGGAAATGATACCCCCCACTTTTTATTACCCACCAGAAGTAACACCCCCATTTTGATCTCGTGACTGGGGTATGTATGTTTGTGCCCTAAAAAAGGTAGAAAAAGGCATCCCCTCCAGAATAACAAAAAAAAAGAAAAAAAGGTAACAAAAGCCACCTTCCTCCAGATTGATCAAAAACCGGAAGAGACACCCCCACTTTTCATCATGTGATCTTAAGTGCATCATTACCCCCACTTTGATCACGTGACCGGAAGTAACATCATAGGAGGAAGCAAACAGTGCTTTCCCACCATTCTCCAGATCGACAAAAGTCGGAAAACAGATAGTAAAAAGCTCTTTTCCACCTTCCTCCTTATTGACGAAAAATGGAAGTGACACCCCACTTTTCAACAGATGATCGGAAGTGCATCATTACCCCCACTTTTATCACGTGACCGGAAGTGGGGTATATATGTAAACGAATATCGCGTTAATACCCTACTCAAGCTAGTTTCATTTAGTTCAGTTTAATTTTAGGCTGAAAACTGAGTAGAAATTCCCACATAAAAACTCATGGTGCCCTCTATTACCTCTGACGGAACTAATTGGCATGGATGTAGGACGTTTCAGCATGGGGTCTCAGTCGCAAATTCTCCTCCCCAACCCAATAAATTCTTGGTGAAACTGACAGTGTGTCAGGTAATGAGCCCAAAAATTCTGAGTCTGCTTCGGAAAGTGAGTGTGAGTCGGAGGAAGATTGTTGTCTGCAAAATAACACAGTAGGGCTGTCCGAGGCTGCAGAGCAATTTTCAGTTCCTGTCATGACAAATAAAATCGTAATAGTTGTTAACTCCTTGAAAATCCACAAATGGATTATGCCTGTCTGCCTCAATGGCGTTAAGCTCAACATGGAACTGGATTCCGGGGCAGATGCTACAATAATACCTATTGAGTGGCATGAAAAATGCTTTTCGGATTGTCCTTTAATGCTCAGTCTGTATTCCATGCACTCATACACCGAAGGGACTGAGAAAACGATTTACACAGTAAGTCTCAGGGTAATCGTTAACGGTCAAACTGAATACTTGGATGCACTAGTTTAAAAAAATGTATAAACCTGCATTAATTGGGAAAGATTGGCTTTCAATCTTTAGAATTAATTTTGACCCATATTATGAATTGCAAACTAAAGTTAAAAGAGTCAAGCAGGTTAAAGCAAAGATTCCACCAGTTGACACGGATGCAATGGTTAAAGGTTTTCCCGAACTTTTTAGTGAGGGTATGGTAAATTCAAAAACTTCAAAGCCAAGATTCAGTTGAAGGCCGACACAAAACCTGTGTATAGTCGAGTTCGCCCTGTCCCTTTGGCATTAAAGCCAAAAAGGTAATAAGAAATCGAGCGCCTGGTTAGCGTAGGAATACTGGAGCCAGTGGCAGCCTCAGAATGGTCGACCCCGATAGTGATCGTCCATAAAGTTAATGGCAACATTAGAATTATCGGCGATTACAAAACCACCGTAAATCCACAATTGGAGGTGGACTATTATCCGGTTCACACAGCTGCAGAATTATTTAGTGAATTAGCAGGTAGTGACAAATTTAGCCTTATTGATCTTAAGGATGCATTTTTTGCAAATTGAATTAGATCCTGAGTCGCTGGCAGCATTAACAATAAACACTCCCCTGGGCCTTTTTCGCTGGCTTTGTGTACCTCTGGGCCTTGCGTCCAGTCCTGGAATTTTCCAGAGGGTCATGACGTAAATCACGAGTAAAATCCCCAAATGTTTACCATTTTATGATGACATCCTCGTGAGCGGGAAGGGGGAAAAGCATGACGAATCTTTGAATCAGCTGCTAACTTCTCTACAGGATGCAGTGGCTAGGCTTAGTATCGACAAATGTAAGCTGTCGCAACCTGAACTAAAATATTTAGGTCATATGATAAATGCTGAAGGCCTGCATACACTCGCTGAGGTGGTTGAAGCAGTCACAAACGCACCGAATCCAACTTGTATTCAAGAACTACAGAGTTTCTTAGGATTCGTGAACCATTACTCAAAATATTGCCTAACCTTGCTCATATTCTTTCCCCTGTTACCCGGTTGTTAAGCCCTAAAGTAAAGTGGACATGGGGGACTGAATGTGACCAAGCTGTTAGCAAAGTTAAATAATTATTTATTAAATCAAAAGTTTTGGAACATTACAACCCAAAATTAAAGTTGAAACTGGTTTGTGACGGCTCACCCTATGGGGTGCGGGCGTGCCTTATGCAAGTCATGCCTGATGGCTAATCGCGACCAATAGCTTTCGCTTCACGGAAGCTAACAAAAACCGAAGAAGGTTACAGTCATTTTGATCGTGAAGCTCTCAGTGTGGTTTGGGGAGTTAAACGGTTCCATGAATACGTTTACGGTCAAAAGTTCATATTGCAGTCTGACCAAACTTGGCTTTATGGCCCTAAAAAGGTATCCCACAAATGGCAGCAGCACATGTGCAACATTGGGCGGGTATGCTTAACGCATATGATTATGACTTTCAACATATACCCGGCAAGCAGAATTTAACTGCTGACGCACTGTCTAGACTTCCATTCCCTAACAACAAGGAGTTTGAAGAGGCCAAAGAGCAGTACAATGTACTAGCGTTGGACACCATCTCCAACTTACCAGTGTTAAACGAAGCCTTGGTTATGGAAAGTAAACATGACAAATTATTGTCTAAAGTATACCGTTACGTTAATCGCAGCTGGTCGTATGAAGTGTGTGATAATCCTGTCATGCAGCCATACTTCACACGCCGCACTGAAATCTCAATTGAAAGTGACACTCTTTTTTTTTAGATTCAGAATCGTCGTGCCGACAACATTAAGACATCAAATTTTGAAAGATTTGCACAGCTCACACCTTGGTATTGTTAAATTAAAGAGCTTGGCTAGGTCTAAGGTGTGGTAGCCTTTCTATTGATGCAAATATTGAAACCAAAGCTTCAATTGCCAAGAATTTAAGGATACTCAATCTGCAGGACCCAAGCATACCTGAGAGTATCCACAAAAGCCAAATTATAGATATCACGCTGATTTTTTAGGACCGTTGGACAATTTCATGTTTCTAATCCTAGTCTATGCATACAGTAAAATTCCGTTCGTGCATTAATTGAAAACTACCACTTCAGATAAAGTTATTGATATTCTGAACAACCACATTGCCGAATACGGCTTGATTGATTCTTTAGGTAGTGACAACGGCCCATAGTGGACCTCTAAAGAGTTTAAATCATGGTTAACGGTTAATGGAATCCAACACCTGTCAGGCCCGCCCTTCGCGCCCTGGATTAATGGATTAGCAGAAATTTATGTCCGGAAATTTAAACGTGTCTATAAAGCTGCTCGGTGGGACGGATCGTCAATCCAGGAAAGTATAAATGCATACTTATTATCGTCACGAATCACGATAAGTTCTACCACCAAGCTACACCTGGTAAATTATTCTTGAACCGTGAATTAAAATCCATATTGGATTTGCTATACCCTAACCCTGAGTCCATTGTAAAAAGAAATCAACAAAAACAGATTAAAAGCACCCAACATTGTGTGTCCGTTAACTATCAAGTTGGCGATAAAGTCTGGTATCGTGACTATAGCAAAACTAACTCCAAGCTATGGTCAAGGGGGGTCTGTCAAGAATAAACTGTCTCATTTGATCTATAGTGTCCTTACAGAACAGCTTGTAGAAATGCACAAACATCACGATCAACTGCTCCCTAGAATCGATTCCGTCGATGCCGTATATTTGTCACTAAACACATATAATCCAATGCAAAATTCTGTCAATTTTGGCATGAATATTATAGGTGTTAATTCGAAAGAACACTTAGTTTCGAAGAAGCGGTATTCTGTTGGTACATCACGTCACGATTAGGTGATTCACGAGCATTCAAATTGTCAGCGGCAGTCCGTGCGCCAATCATGGTGTTCCACTGTTGACAGGCAGGGGTCAACACCAATTAGAAGGCACCTCCCCTGACAATTTACGAGTTGCGACACCAGGTGTCAGCACAATTCAGTCAAAATTACAGTTGGCGAGTCCGATGACGTCATTGCTCCCAGTGATCAGGCCATGTTGCAAAATTTCAGTGCCTCCCAGCCAGATATTGGAGCAACAGGTGGCCTGGAGCCTCCTTTATTTACAAAGCAGTCTCCTGCTAAACCGTCGGAGCCCCCTAAGGTGAAAAGCCAACAGAGAAAATATTAAGGTTGCACCATCTTCACCATGGGCAGATGATGCAGTGCAACCTCCAAAAAGCAGAAAGTTAAAAAGCACTTTAGTTAATAAAAACACATACAAAGTAGCCATTAAGTGCTGGTGAAACAACGAAATCACGACGTTTCGGTTCCAAGGTCG
>JAHWFP010011731.1:34213-46967 GCA_023313725.1 Lithobius niger | reverse complement strand
AAGTGCTGGTGAAACAACGAAATCACGACGTTTCGGTTCCAAGGTCGGAACCGTTTTCAGGTGAAGGGTTTAAAACATGTCAAACAACTTAAAAATAAAAATAAAAATTAATAAAATAACAGCAGAGCAGGGCCATGGAAATAAAACTTACAAGTCATAAGGATGCAAGGTTCCATGCTAAAAACTAAAACCAAATAAAATAAAAGTCAGCACAATTCAAAAGAATGTGCCAAAAGTCGCACCTAACTCACCCAAGTCTGCTGGTCGAATGAGAGAGAATTCGGTCGGCTATGCTTTAAATAGTGGGACCCTGGATTTTGATTGGTGGAAATGTGTTGATGCCAGCGTCATTGCATAACTTAATGTAGTCTTGGAGGTGATTGGCTGTAGGTATTAAGTGATTATGAACAGGTGGTTTGGTTAAATGAATACAACGTGTTTCCAAATTTTCGCGTGTTTTGGTGTGAGGAATTTGAAATAAAATTTTTGTCTGTGAAATTTCGAGTTCATGCCCTGTTTTTTGAAAGTGTTGAACCAGTGAGTTTTCTTGTTTCTTTAATTTAAAGTTTGATTTGTGGGAACCAAGTCGTTTACATATTTCCTGTTTACTTTGGCCTACATAGGTGGCTGTACATCCAGAATGGGCACATGGTATGCTATAAATGGTGTCTTTTTTTAAATCTGGCAGGAATATTGTAGTTCTGGTATTGGGAAGGGAGGGGGGAGGGTAAAGTTGGCTGTGAAGGGCGCGGCTTCTTTTACTAACAAGGCGCACATTATCGTGTATAACTTCTTACGAAGTGGTTCAGTAACTACTGTTATGTAAGGCGCAACAAGAAATCCGGTTTTATGTTGTTGTTTCCGAGAGGTGGAGAGCCAATTAAAATTATTATATTTACTGATAGTGGGTAACGGAAACCCATTGCTAAGGTACTTATGGAAGATGTATTTGAATTTGAAGATGAATTTGAAGATGTATTTAAAGCCGAATTTATGCCCATTCAACCAATAAGCTTGTTTTGCTTGAAGAATTCAAATACATCTTCCATAAGTACCTTAGCAATGGGTTTCCGTTACCCACTATCAGTAAATATAATAATTTTAATTGGGTGTGGTAAGCGGGTTGTGGATTGGCTAACTTTCAAACGTTCTCTGTTGTTTTTGTCCTTAAGACCAAAGATGAAGCCAGTGCCAAGTTGGTGTGAAGGGTCAGGTTTGTACAGAAAGTTATCCAGAACAATAGCTTCAATGGTTTTTAGGAGGTTGAAGAGTGGGTTGGTCCATTGGTCCATTATGATCAAGAGGCTGCAGTTCAAGCTTGACTTGAGGTCGTCTGCGGATTTCTTTCATTGTGGAGGCGGAGTCCAGAAAGTCATTGGGCAGGAGATCGATTCGGCGGCTAGAAGGTGCTGGTGGATGAGGTGGTGGGTGAAGGTGCTGGTGGCGGTGGATGGATCTGGTGGATCTCCAGATTGATGGGATAAAGATTGAAGCGATGTTTCTTGGCCTTGGTTGAAGGGGTGGTGTCATGCCTTATCTTTCGTGAAGAGCCATTGTTGGAGGATGAAATCCATTCCTGCACGTTAGATTTGCTATGAGATGATGACGGAGGAGCTGTGGTCGATGGTATTGCTTTAAAATTGAAGTCTCTGATGGACTGACCCATGAGGCGGTGAATTTCATTTGCTGAAAGCAGTTGAGTTCTTTCGGGAGCCAAGTGAGGATGATAAGTGGCAGATGGGAGATCCAGCGGCAACAGGCGGCTAAGAGACGATGGTTCTACGGTCTTGCGGGCTTTCCTGGAAGGTGGAGATGGTGAAAGAGAGGCTGAAGGAGAAGATGAAGGCAGTAAAGGAAGGCGTTGTCCGCATGGGAGCGGTGATGCGACGGACTGATTGACTGGGTCCGAGTTGCCGAAGTTGAAGGTCGTCTAGGCGGCGTGGGAGTTGGCAGAGTTATGATGCTGGTGTCCACAGGCAGAGGGATGGCTGGCGTGGATGCCATCGGGTCGATTGGTCAGAGGAAAGTTGAATTGAAACGAGCTTTCGTCAGCCAAATCATGGAATGGAATGTTGTGAATGATGGCTTTTTGAAGAGCTGGTGTTTGAGACCGTAAATGCATGTGGCATCACTGCGACTTGATTAAGTTGTCTTTCACACAAGGAGTTAATGGCAGTGTGGATGACGTCGGCTTGGGATGATGCACGAAGGCCAAGGTGTATGATTTTGTCGTTTGCATCGAGCAAGGCAGAAGGGGTCTCAATTTTATTGGGAGATTAGAAGTAGGGTCTGGAAGTCCATTTTGGCTTCCACGGTGAGAAACTGAAGACTCAGGGGGAGTTCCGAAGTGGCGGGGGTTGGCCAATCCATCACCGTAAGGTCGGAGGAACCAATTTTCATGATCTGGTCGAGGAGGGGAGGTTCTTTATCAAGTTCAACGGGTTCACCCTTGCCCTAAATGAGGTCACTGTTGTAGAGGAGTGTCATGAGTAGAGTTCTTGACTGTCCCAGCATGGCGTGAGACTTGTGTATTCTATCACTCTGGCTGTATCCATTGGCCTGGTGAGGCCACAATTCTTGATAGGTTCCTCGTCCGAAGGCACGAGGCATTCAGGAACTCGTGGCCTCAGTATAACAAGGTTCTAACTGACACATACTTCATTCTGAAATAATCGACTTCAAAGTTTGGATGCGTTTGTGGCCTGAAGGTCTTGCATAAAACTTTTGGTCTGAACTCAGTTTGTTAATACATATGATGATGTAGTAATAGGGTGAAAATGGAAACTTCAACTATCTTTAAACTGTATGTAGTAACAATGTACATTTTCAGATAGAACCTTGGCACTCTGACTTTATCAAAAATTGTTGGCAAGCAATGGGTTGATGGTTCTATCTGATTTGGTCAACATTGAGAAACTATTAAGAATCAATGAAATAACTTGAAAATTATGTTATGAACTTTATTTAGATAAAAAAACTTAATAAGATGTATACTTTCAAAGAATTAAAGCAAAATTATGGTGAACTGACAGTGTACAACTTTTTAAAGCAGTGTTAAAGGTACATTCCTCCCAATGCCATTTTTCTCGATCCTCCACATCAAGTAATGCTCCATAGGTCTGTTTACTTCCGTTAGTCAATCCATTGCAAAAAATACGTTTTTAAATGTGGCATTTAGGAAATTTTCTGTTGAATATTGGGAACTAATTTAATTATATCCTGCGATTATATGATCCTTCACGCGATAGTCAAGTGAGCTTCCGTACAGGATTGATGAGTTGACTTTGAACCGCTCGCTAAATTGAACCGTTTTTACCGTACTTGAAAGCCATCGTTCTTGTTGCAGCTAATATTCTTCAATTTAAAAGTGAGGACAACACTTTCTGTTAACCAGAATAGTGCGTAGCCATCTTATTTACTGTTAAATCCGTTTTTTGAACACCGACAAGGCCACCGTTTCAAGCGGCCGCATCTACGGAATCATTATTGTGTCAGTCGTGTTTTGACATATTTACCGGTGCTCTGAAAATTGTGCATCCATCCGTTTTAAATTACGGTGGTGAAAAGTCGTATCTTTTATGTGTAGTCCTGGTCCCTTCTAAGGAAATTTTACTGCAAAATTGTACCAGAAAACTGATCGTGTACACGTCCTGTGAAATTTCAACATTTTAAAACAGTGTCGAGTGAGCATCATTGTGTGAGCCCTGGGATACAAGTGAATGGAAGTTTTGTTTGAGGGGTTTTATTCGTAGTTTGTGTTTTCCCTGCTCATTGGGCTTGAACACCATTCTATTTTGCTAAGATTTGGATAATCAGGCGACTATGGAGAAATATTTATACAAATCTGGTTGTGGTGAGAAGGGGGAACAACGTCGCATCAACCGCCGTAGCACGATATTTTACGATACTTTCCAGTCACCAAACACTTGTGATCGTGGTCGAAGCACCCCAATACTGTGCACTTCAAGCCATAATTTTCCTGAAACCAGTCCAGGAGAAAATAGGTTACAGGCGACTGACCTACCAGCCCTACATGACCTCTCTTCTAAACTACTGAACCGTCTAGAGGACTTCAGTCTCGAGAAGGACATAGACCTGGGAGATATTGGTACAAAGATGGCCTCAATTCCGCCACAGATAATTAATATGATTGATGTAAAATTCACTGATTTTAAGTCAATGTTTGAACAGTGGACTACAAATTTCTTTCTGAAACAAAAGCAAATTTTGGATGAATATACAGACATTGTGTTATCCAGAATTGACACACGGTTAGGTGAAGTGGAGAAAAATCTCTCAAAGTGTACAGGAGACGACCCAGGAACCCATCAGTGCGCTGCTGGAGTCAAGAGTCAAAACGTGATCCAGGATCAAGCTGCTCCACGAATTACTTCTCTTCTAGTTAAGCTAAATTCGACGCGAAATGGGGATCTGGAAATTGTCTCTGCCCACCTGGATAAGACTCCAATAGTAGAAAAGGAAACCGGGTTGCCACCATTCAATCAAGAGAGGCCACTACACAGAAATGTAACCGTAAGAAGAGGAGGCAAACCCAGGAAGGGCAATAACCATAGGAAAAGCACTGCAACATGCCTAAACATCAACACAATTCATGATAGCAACAGTGAAAATTCTAAAGAAAAAACCACACGTGTAAACAAGCTTTGTGATGCCAAAAACCAAATCAGAGATAAAATAAATGATGCTGGAAAGGGGGATAAAATAGGACCGCCAGAAATTCCATGCAAACAAAATGTGATTGTTGAGGACCATTCTGTGTGGCTTGGCCAAACAATTATTTTGGTTGACTCCAACGTGAGGAACCTGCGAGGTGGTGTCCATCCAAAATCTAGAACATGGACATATCCTGGTATGAGAGTGTGTGATCTTGCATCAAAGCTCCAGCTCATCTTAAAGGACAGTGACCCAAAGGGGACTTTCATTATCTGTATAGGAGCAAATGACATTGCTGTTGAGCCACCTAGCCGCATTGCCCTGCATATCCAGGATTTTGTTGCATCGATCCGCTCGCGATACCCGCTGTCAAAGATCACCATCATTGGTCTTTTACCTAAAACAAGAAAATCGGATAATGACCTAGATATGAGGGTTGTCCACACGAATAAACTACTGCGACAGATGTGTGTGGAGAACCAGTACTCCTTTGTTGCAATCGACAAACAAATTTGGACGGACCATACCTTGATGGCACGGGATTCAACCCACCTTACGGCAAAAGGAAAGTCCATGCTTCAGATGGAATTGGTTAAAGTTCACTCCCCTTCGGAAAACCAACTAGTTTAAATGGGCAATTCCCAGTGTGTGATTATAGTAAACCTTTTAGTTTGTCTAACCACGTTTGCATTCTACTGAATGCACGAAGCATAATACGAAATATTGGTTGTTTTAGGGAACTCATTGGGCGAAACCATTTTGATATTATTTTTGTGGTTGAGTCTTGGTTAACCATTGGTTTCACCGACCCTATGTTGGTAGATACTAAACTTTATAGTGTTATACGTCGTGACAGGGGCAGTAGAGGAGGGGGACTTCTGATTGTACATAGGGCTGGTATCCAACTTGTGGTGGAGAGGGTCTCAGTCGACGCAGAATGCATAACTGTTACACTCCCCCAAAACAAAATTAATTTTATTCTTGGGTATCTACCAAATAGTTTTGTGAAGGCTGACATATTGGCCATATGTGATTTTATTGTTGCTTCTGTCAACCCTGATCACTCAAATATTCTCCTGGGGCATTTCAACCTGTCCACAGTTGACTGGGAAAGTTATAGTGCCGGCGACAGCAACCACGAGTATTTTCTAGAACTTATTGCCCCATTAGGTCTGAACCAGCTGGTAGATAAACCAACTAGGAGGAACAATGTTTTGGACCTGGTTTTTACACACGAGGACCGTTTGATTTTTGGCCTTGAGGTTGGGGAGCACTTCGGTAATAGTGATCACTGTGTTGTGTGTTTTTCAGTAAATCTTGGTACTACTGGGGAAGGAAATTCACAACATTTACCAGATAACATCATTCATGGCAAAATTAACTACGATAAGCTTCGTGATTCCCTAGCAATTGTAAAGTGGGATGAGCTTGTTTTTGAAGGTCACCAGGATATGGAATTGGCGTGGACTTGCTTTCAGCAGATTCTATCTGGACATTTGAAACTAAGCCGTAGTGCTCCTGCACGACGCCTATACGGACGTGGTATTTTTCCTGCTCATATTTTGAAAATGAGCCGATTAAAACTTAAGTGTTGGCGCACCTACAAATCAAACAGGTGCCAACTGACATTAAAAGAATATAATTTAGCTCGGAAAAAGTATTCTGAGACTGTTGAGTCATGGTACAAATCCAGGGAAGTATCAGCAATACGAGAAGGGAATCAGGCTTCCCTATATAAACTCTACAGGAAATTAACCTCAACCTCACGGGCTCTGCCTCCCCTTAAGGATGGAGACTTCTTCATAACTGATAAGACATTAAAAGCAAATTTACTAAGTAATACTTTCGCCTCAAATATGATTGTTGATGATGGAAATCTTCCCACCCTTGATCAAGGAGTGTCCAGTATGACCGCCACGTGTCCTCAGGTTAACTTTCCACCCCACGTTGTTCTTCGAGCTCTTTCTAGGCTCAAACCAAGTAAGTCCTGCGGACCAGATGGAATCTCGGCATTTGTATTAAAGGAAGTAGCCAGTGTTATTTGCTACCCGCTACCTGCTCTGTTTTCGCGTTCTTTGGCCCTTGGAGTATTGCCCAAGGCCTGGTGCACTGCAAATGTGGTACCTGTTTTTAAAAAGGGTTCCCCCTCCGATCCCCAAAATTATAGACCAATTGCTCTTACATGTGTTACATGTAAGGTAATGGAGTCTGTTATTCGTGACACACTTCTTCAATTTCTTGGGGATAATTGCATAATTGCTCAAGACCAGTATGGGTTCCTACCCCAGAGATCTACTACTCATCAATTATTAATGGTCCTCGATAGATGGACCAGTGCCCTCGATATTGGTATTCGAACTGATAATATCTACTTTGATTTCAGAAAAGCTTTTGAATCCGTAGTCCATCAGAAATTACTATTGAAGATAAGTAGCTGCGGTATCACTGGGAAATTATACAAATGGCTGTCGGCCTTTTTATCTAACCGGAATCAGCGGGTCATCATTGAATATACGGTTTCGTCATGGGTTCCAGTACCATGTGGTGTTCCTCAGGGTTCAGTTTTGGGACCACTGCTTTTCTTAATCTACATTAATGATTTAAATCTTTCAACTACAGATACCTTCGGCTTCAAATTCGCGGATGATCTCAAAATTGGCACGGAAAATTTAACCTTGTCTAGATCACAGGATCTACAGTCACAGATTCAAAAAGTGGTTGAATGGTCCACACTTTGGCAACTACCGTTAGCTGTTCAAAAGTGTGTCACTTTCCAGGTGGGAAATTTTACCAGAGTTAATAAGTATAATCTTGAAAACGTGCTTCTTCCAACAGTTAATGAGATAAGGGACCTTGGGATCTGGTTCACTAGTAACTTAAAATCATCTACTCACTGTAAAAAGGTCTGCGACTCTGCTAATCGTCGTTCAGCTATTGTAAATCGATGTTTTATCTCTGGAAATTCTGTTACCAAGGTATGGGCTTTTAAGGTATTTGTTCGTCCCCTGCTGGAATATGCTACGCCAGTCTGGTCCCCATACCTGGTCCAGGACATTGATCGTCTCGAAAAGGTTCAGCGGAGGTTTACCAAGGGACTACCGGGCCTTCGGGAGGTCCCTTATGAAGAGCGATTGGAAAGGGTGGGCCTTGAACTGCTCGAGTTAAGAAGAATCAAATTCGATTTAATTCTAACGTACAAGATCCTTCACGGTCTTATTGCCATTGACCTCCCCTTTTTTGATTTGGCGCAACGTGGAATTAATACGAGGGGCCACAAATGGAAACTTTCAACTCCTGTAGCACATTTAGACTGTCGCCGGAACTTCTTTTCGGTCAGGGTGGTAAGGCCTTGGAATTCCCTCAGTGATGAAACAGTGTCTGCATCCACTGTTGCTAGATTTAGTGGACTGCTGCATACTAACGATTTGAAAAAATTCCTAAAACGTCCACTACCAGTGGTCAATGGTTGATTCTTGCTCAAATAAATTGGGAGCAATATAAGCGGACTCCCGTCCCTTTTGTTATCCCTCCACTTTACTAGTGGAAAATGTTATTATTATTATTATTATTACAATAACCATGACATTTCATCTGTGTGTGTGCATGTACTAATTTTTAGTCGTTTGCTAATAATTACCATGACACCAAAATTCTGAATAATACTAATTATTTATGGCAATTATATAAGATACTAGGCTAAAAAATTAAAAAAGTGTAATGTTAAAATACGAAAGTCTATCCTGTTTGCGACGACACAATTTTTGCATTCATGCTGTGTCGTCTACTACGTCCAAGGCTAACTGAGATAGTAGCTGCGTTCCTTGCTGAGAGGAACGCGGCTATTAACTTAGTTGACTTTGTGTTACAACGCCGAACCTCGCAAAACGGCACGACGGTAACATGCGCGGCTGACGACTGCGCATGGCTGTTATAAGGCAGGCGGAATGTACCTTTAAATTATTTAATTACACATAAAACACTATTTCTGCAAAAAATTTAAGGAGACATACACTTTCTAAGAATTAAAAAGTAAAATCATGGTGACAGAGCGTGTACACCATTTTAAAGCAGTGTTTAAAAGGTTTAATTAAACATAGCATGCTATTTCTGCAAAAAAAAAACTTAAGACATGCACTTTCAAAGAATTAAAAAGCAAAATCATGGTGACTGAGTTTGTACACATTTTAAAGCAGTGTTTAAAAGATTTAATTAAACATAGCATGCTATTTCTGCAAAAAAAACTTAAGACATGCACTTTCAAAGAATTAAAAAGTAAAATTATGGTGGACTGAGAGTGTACACCTTTTAAGGCAGTGTTTAAAAGATTTTTTTTCAGTGCTGATGCCTGAATATCTCCTTCAACTTCAATGTCTGATGTGATTTCATCATTATTCTGGCTGGTATTCGCTTGCACTGCTTTCAAAATCAAAAAGGTAGCATCGTGCTCTTCATGTTTTGTTGGTTATGATGATTTAAGGGAGCCTGGATGCATGGCTATCGGCCCCAAATTCATGCTTTCCAAGTTGAGAAAAACCATTCTGAAACTTGCTTGGGTATTCGAGATTGATGAAAGGTCACACTCCCATTCACTAGAGGAATCTATGTAGCTCCGTATGGTCAGATAGAACCTTGTTATGCTGACTTTTTTTTTCCAATTTGTAGATAGAACTTTGGCGTGTTGGGTTTTTCGTACTAGGCTTATATAAAAAGTTTATCTCACGATCTTGTATGGTAGAATAGGTTACATAGAACCTAATTTTAACAAAAAGTCCTTTTTTTTAAATGTCAGTTAGAACCTTGTTATACTGAGGTCACGAACTGTTTATTCTACCATTCGGAGCATTTCCGAAAGTGGAATGGTGGAGTTGTCATCTTCTTCTGCAAGGTTGTCATCAAAGTGGGCATGGAGAGAGTCGTTCAATGTGTTGGAGCTCCTTGATGAAGAATGAGACGAACGTTCATGGGAAGAGCTGAGACGAAAAGAATCGCTGAGACCAGAAGCCGAGTATAATTCGCTGTCGAATCCCACAACCACCTCTGCCAGTGGCTGTAGGAAACTTTGATGGTCAATTCCTGGTGGCTGTACTAGCGATGCCTGTGGCTTGTTCTTCAATAATTCCTGCCGCCTTGATGAGTCCTTACAATAGGGTTCACCCATGCAGGTGCCGGAGTGTAGGCAGAACTGGACAGGAGACGTGGTGAAGATGCTGACACAAAGAGCGGTAGATGCTGGAAGAAGAAACCGTGACAGGCTGGGTTGCCAGTGAGGATGATCGCTAGGGTTGATCGTGCAGGCAGGCAGGCAGAAGAAGGATGACAGGCAGTCAAAGGGCCTGACAGACTGGGAAGCGGAGAGGGTGGGCCAGACAATTTCAGAATGAGCAGATGACAGGTTGGCCAGAGAAGTGGTTGACCACGAGGGAATATCCTTCTGAGTGCCCTTGGATCAAGTTATTGCTGTCGCTGAAGTGTACTGCAACTGACAACAGGGTGATAGGTGGTGAAGGGTAGTGCGGGAAACAAAAACGTGTCCATGCAGTGGACTTGCTGATGGACACGAGGGCCTTGAAAAAGTCGGCAAGAATAAACGAAGGCAGAGCTATCGTAGCTGACAGGCTGCTGACGACTCCAACAATGGCAGGCGGCCTGAAAAGAGGCGAAGAGGATGAACGAAGGTTGAGCTGAGGTAGCGGATAGGTGGCTGAGTGCTGATGTTTGCAGGATGAGCGGTGTTAAGGTGTGAACGATGGCTTGTGTACTGCGAAGCCAAGGTTGTCTGAGTCAATCAACAGCTGACGATGCTGTTGATGATGACAGGGAAGAGAAGCTGGACACGACATAATACCGTAAGCATGTGGTCTATCCAGGACAGGGCGCATATTGGTGACAGGCGAGCTCTGCCAGTTAATGAGCTGGTTGCTGCAGGCCATTAAAGGTCGGGCCTGGTCCCAAAGGATATAGTGTTGGGAATGATTTGGAAGTGGCAGGGTACGAAGCATGGCCCATGAAAAGGCAAGATGAGCCGGTCAACAGAAAGGGTTGTCTATGTTGGACAACCTAGTGAAGGCGACAGGCAAGGACAAAGGGTGGAGAGTAATGCTTGCAAAGGGCTCTTCGTGAAGTCGTGATGTTGACCCAAAATTCTAACTGGAGCTACTGGTGAGGACATTTAGCGGCTGCTAAGACGGGTGAACCATTCGAAGCCTGTAAATGGTGGTGGACGATCTTGCTCAGACGAGTGACAGGAGCTGTTCTTGCAGATTTGATTAAGAAGTCTGTGATGATTCGAGGCCGGCGACTGATACTGGAGCAGAAGCTATTGTTCTTGGTAATATCGGCAACAATGGGTGGTGCTTGTGATGATGCGAGACTCGTGACAGACGTTAGGCAGTCAGTTTCGTTCAGAGAAGAGCGATGGAGGCACACCCGACTGTGTTGTTGATGATGATGACAGTACTTTGTTTTGGTTACTGAAGCAGGATGCAGGATGTCGGACAAAAGGCTGAAAATGACAAGGGCAGGCAGACTTATCCCTGGAGAACATGAGGATTAATGATACCATGTGATCAGAAGGGAGGGGACCATGGCTCGTGAATGGCAAGACACAGGGCAGAAGCCCAGGGACGTTCGTCATTGTTGGGCTGGATGCTGCGACGACTCTCCTTGTTGGCTGGCAGAGGGATAGGCGGCAATCAAAGGTGCTTGCAAAGTGTCTCTCTTGAAGAAGCGCTGCAACCCATTCACGAGTGTAAGACTTGCTCAGAGAAGAAATCGACGGCAAAAGCTGAGACGACTGTTGCTTATAATGGAAGCTACGTATGGAGTTGCTATACGTACATGAACTCGACCCCTGGCAAGAAGTTGAGTAGCAAGGGGTGCGGCTAGTGCTGGAGACAGAACCCGAGAGCGGTGGAAAGAACCTGACGATGGGTCTAGAGGAGCTTAAGCTGGAAGGTGAAAGTGATGAAGCTTCCTGACGCTTTCCCAGGACTTGACTTGTTCCAGTTTGGAGGAAGTATCCTTGACTCTGCAAAGTTTGCTCTGGAGAACTTGAAGTCTAGGAGTTGGAAGCCAGTCTGGCCACAAGATGCAGGAGACGTAGAGTCAGCAGCAGTGCCATAGGGAGTTGACGGAAGAAAGGGCGAAGGCGAGCGGGAACCGGCCCGTGGTGAATGGCAGTTGCCGGACGAAGAGGCCGCGACAGTCAGGGAGTGACGATGAGAAGGAACGTTTGAGATATTACGATACGAAAGTCGACAGGCAGGCAAAGGGTCCGACAGACCGAGGCAGGCAAGCAGAGACGGTGGGCTGACGACGATGCCAGATGAACAAACAACAGGCAGAGCCAAGGAGTGGTTGTCCAGGAGGGAACCTCTTTTGGAGCACCGTTGGACCCTACCATTCTTGCCGTTGACTATCGAAGGGATAGAAGGACGACACCCAACAAAGGATCGACAGTCACCAAAGGGACAACAGTCAGCGAAGGGCAGACGAGAAACACGACAGCATGTCTATGCAGTGAAATTGCCAGAAAAGAGAACGACAAGTCAGCAGGGTGAATAGCTACAGGTCAATGACAGTGTCAGGGTGAACAGTCAACAGACAGGGTGGAGGCGTCGTCTTCCAGGAGGGAGCCTCTTTTGGAGTGCCTTCGGATCATGTCATTGTTGTTGTTGGCTAACAAAGGGCGACAGTCAGTGAAGGAGCGACAGGCAACAAAGGAACGAGAGCCAGCAACGGGACGGCAGTCAACGAAGGTCGAAGTCGGTGAAGAGACGACAGGCAGCGAAGGGTTAGTTGAGGAAGGGTAGATGGGAAAAACGACAGAATGTTTGCATACGGCGGCCGCTAGAAAAAAAAGATGACACTACATCGTGCCTCAATACTTTTATAGGAAGAGTGAGAAGACTTTCTCATCTATCCGTCGTCAGCTTCAACCCTTCGCTGGCTGTCGTCCCTCCGTTGACTGTCACCCTTTATTGACTGTAGCCCTTCGTCGCTTTTGACCCTTCGCTGTCTGTCGTCCCATCATCAACTTCGACCCTTTGTTCACTGTCATCCCTTCGCAAGCTGTCATTCC
>JAHWFP010011731.1:1733-33738 GCA_023313725.1 Lithobius niger | reverse complement strand
GAAGGCAGGTCAGTACGGGGATGAAAGCCATTTTTTTGTAGGGGGGCGCATTGGTGGACAAAACATGCAGAGTCCTAAACGGCAGAAATGTAAATCTGCTTATGCCAATGAGCCATTGATGCAAATTAATATTGTTAATGGCTCCTTGCCTGTTCACCATAAAACTGTAAGTCTCTGACCATGCAATATAGCCTTTAACAGAAAGTAATGCAGCATTTGTGCCCATAATGATTAATGACGCTGTTAAAATGTGCGGGTATTCTAAGATTTTTCCGCAGCTGGATGAAAGTGTGGGCATTCGTTGCAAATTTTTAGAGTGGGCCGAGCGTATTGTAGAATTATGAGTCATTTCATTCAAGGACGGTGGGATTACGAAAAAGTTTAAAATAGAAGTTTGGGGGAGGGGAAGCACCGAGATAGGAGGAGTTTTATAACTGACAGGAATGGTCACATGTAGGAAATTCACCCAAAACACAGCAATAATTCTTCATTAGAAAAAGAGCACCTGTGCCAAAGCACAGTGCACAATGGCCAGTCTAAGCCTGCAATAAACGACATATAAAAATTGAACACTTTCTTACCCAGTCCATGTGATGCCAGGAACACTACCTCGGTTGGTATTAGATAAAAATCGACATTGGATCTACGCATCAACACAGCATGCCATTTCCATATTGTGTTTTTGGGACGTCCACGTTTTCGTTTCAGTACTACAATAATTTTTAAAAAGGTTAAAATGCTTGGCTAAGATATGACAAGTCTGTTTTTAATATCACACAAAACATGAGGACAAAGCAGGAAGAAACCGCTAGGTTATATGCAACCAATAAGTTGGAGGCCCTCACTTGATTCACAAAGCAAGGATGCGAATGGAGGATTATGTTGTAAACAATAAGACGTGTCCTGGCTTCAGTTATAAAAGACAAGGCTGTAAACTTAGCTATGAAGATTACTCACACCAGGTAAGTTCACCTTACAAGACTAAACAAAAAGACTAAACATAAATAACCCAGCAAAATAGTACTTCGTTTCAGACCCTTGTTGATGCCGGTGCAAGCTGATAGAAAAAAAAGCTGCGGAAAAAACAGCCTCGGATAAAACAGCTGATGGAAAAAAGCCTCGGAAAAAAAGTCGATGGAAAAACGCTGCAGAAAAAAGCGGATAGGGAAAAAATTGAAAGACAAATCTGGTGTAACATCACCAACTAATACTGCCTAAACTTAGGTACGTGTGCATTCCTCATTCATCAGCTGATTGCTGCTCGACCAAAGCTACCTTAATTACCTTTGTAATCATGTACAGGAAAACTAGAAGTCCCAAGTTTCCTCCCAAATTCTTCTACTGGGGAAGTGGTGGGGAGAAAAAGTCGTCTTCAGTAAGAGAAATTGAAATATAAGGAGGGGAGGGGAGAGAAGTGTCGGGAATCATATAATTTCTATAAATTCCATAACTGGGGAAGAAAGAGTTGGAGTATTGAATTTGACTGACTATGAATAATTAAAAGAAAATTCGTGAAAACATTAATTTTACTGAAACTTCCTTTAACCTTTTTTTGAGAGTTATTCGATATTTCCGTGCATAAACTTTGATACTTTTTTTCCGGAGCGTGTTGTCCCCCTTTCCCCTTGCACCCCCCAACCACACAAAAAAACAGATAAGGTGTATAAAAACGAGGAAATAAATTCTGGCAAGAGCGAATAAATCGTACTTAATAAATAGGTGAATCTTGCCGTTATGTAATTCCTGGTCTTAGTCAGAACACCTGCTATTAGCCTTGCTTAACAGCATGCCAGCAGATGTGCTGATAGCATTTCTAGCTAAGGCCATTGGCCAATATTACGCACTTGCATATTTAATTCTCGTGTGAAATTTCCACAAAAATTTTGTTGCGTCTTTTCCCTATCGGCTTTTTTTTCTTTGGGTTTTCTTCATCAGTTTTTTTTATCCCCGAGGCCTTTTTTCCGGTGATTTTTTTTCCCCCAGCTTATTTTTCCGGGGCTTTTTTTCCGGGTCTTTTATTTCATAGAATCGTTCATACCTGCATTTAGAGTTGAAATTTAAACACCAGCAAAGAAAGTGATTGTTCCAATGAAGCATTTTCAAGTGGACCAATTCACAAACTACTTTAATCCTATACAGCATCACGCATACCAGATTGGCTTGAAACAGGCCTACCAAAAGAAATAATTTACACAAGGTTGATCAGACAAAACACTGGAAAACGATAACAAACCTTAGTACTTTCACCACACAAAAATAAAATAAGAAAATGAAAGTGCTTTTTTCATGTACAACGAGCAAAAATTTGAGCAAACAAAAAAAATTCTAGCCTAATTTCTCCATGGTTTAATAAGCGTAAAAATTAGTGTGCAGTGCAATTCTAAACAGTCTTGCCAAAGACGAAAAATCAAAATTGCTCTCATTATTTCGCGCATTATTCAGCAGTTGCTAGGATGCAAGTATCTTTGGTGGCCTTTAGGTCACTACTCGGAATTGTTGAGCCTGTTCTAAGCCATGATGGAGCTGAAGCCAGGGTCCACCCCTGTAGTGCATTGATTCGAGCGCCTGGCATAGCTAATATGCTGGAAGTCCAGGGTTTGCGTCCCAGTCGAACCATTTTTCCCCCTTTCTTATCCTGACAAAGAAAGCTCATGAGGCCCATCTTGATGGCGACTGTGCTCTTCGTAATCTATCTGGCAAAAACTATCGACTTTCTAATAAAATTTTCAAAAAAAAGTCTGAAACACTTGTTAAATGGCAGATGGATGAGCCCTTCCTTTTTAGGGTAATCTTTGTCTTCTTCAGTTTTCTGCCATCTACAATCTACTATATTAGCTGAAGTGAAATAAAGGAGGACTCGTATATCACCGCACGTGTTTCATCTCACGTTCTGGTTCGCCATCCCATGCTGCCAAATATGGAACGACTGGTCCTAACTATTTTTGGGGATAACACACATTGAAAATATGCTGAATCGGTTTTATAGAAAAATGCAGGGCCATACCTAGCTGCCTGTGGGGAGGGCGGAGCGGTGGGGAGAAACCAAGCTCAACTGTTTTTTTAAAAATAATTATTTATTTATCGTTTTCATACTGGACTTTTCATACTGGACTTTTTGGTGTTGTTATTGGGGGGAGGGAGCGTAAAACTGGGAGGGGGCGTAAATTGCCGGTTTGCCCTCCCAGAAAAAATTCCTAGCTACGGCACTGGGGCACATAGATTCATCGGCTCGAGAGCATAGCGGCCATGTCGATCTAAAAGAAGAAGTGATAATTGATTGTACGCCCATAAATAGGGCCACAAGAAGCTTGTAGACAATCTTTTCTTCCAACGTTGGGACCCAACAATGGTCATTTTTATGGCGTAGGGTTATTAATTAAAGTTTCTGATTTATTTTACTAAAGCAACCAGGTATCATATTCATTAACAACGTGTGAATTATCAATTTAGTATCGTATGGGCAGTATCTTATGAACTTTCATGGACAGTTTTGCGAAAAATACAGTTGCAAAACGTTTTATATAAAATCATAATTAGGTATTCTTTGTGACTTTGTCACATCTCGCAATAGTACATGGTCAAAAGATCCTCAGTTAACTTGCAGTCGGCACAACCTGTCACGAAAAATCACAGCAACAGGACAGCAGATAACAGTAGATGACTAATAGGCGATGGGGGCTTTTCAAATCGCATGCAGTTTTACCAAAAAGCGCCCCAAAATTGTGGCTTGTCCATTCTATGACACGCGACTTTTGATAAAACCACACACACCTTGTATTAAATCGAGAATAAGGCCAAGGTCAGGAATTTTTAAACCTGAATACTATCCCCTCACAATTCCTTGAAGATGGTAAATCTAACAAGAATCTGTGCGGATTTTTCAGGATCTTGAAGTGGCACTTACCTGTCTGGACACAAGTATTGGGGTAAACACCAACCACTGCAATGAAGCACACAAAACTCATACCAGATCAGACTAAGCACGTAAACAGCTTTAAACACGTTTCGTACGTTGGGAAAAAATAGGTAAAATAAAATCGTTTGCAACATTTACAGTCGTCTGAACTATTGTTGCGAAACCGAGTCATACAGGAAGGCCAACACGAAGGGATGTACACGCAAATTATAAAATGAAATAAAGAATTAATTTTAATATTTAACCAGAAGTTGTATCTCAACTGTGAAATACCTTGCTTATGATGTAACCTGTATGCTTTCTTGTAAGAGTGTGTAGTTTCAATACACAATAGTAATGCCATCCTTCCGAGTAACACGCGCAATTAGATGGAACATCCTAGCTTTTATATTAAAGGGAATATTATTTGGAAAACTTTAACAGAAATCAAGCAAAACAACCTACAACAAGCGATTCAATGTTTGCATAGGCTTAACCTAGTGCAGGTTGTAGGAAAAAAGTCACAGGAAAAAAGCACCAAGGGCCTCCCCTCTCTCCTCCCCTCTCTCCTCCCCACGTACCACAACATGCAGTGAAAAGTTTGTTCAGTTTTTTTCTGTATTTTGTCTTAAAATTGACCAGCATTTCATAACTTTGAAGTTTCATGGTTTGAAGTTTTACTTTACAGGAAAAAAAGTTTAGTTTTATTGAATATTCGTGCGATTAATTGTCAGTGCTATGAATTAAACGCACGATGAATTGTCCGCGATGAACTGTGCGATGAATTGTTCCGCGATCAGTTGTCCGTGCAATGAATTGTTAACGATATATTTATATAGATTTAAATTCTCTTAGCCCTCTACAACAATGGTTGTTACAATAAACACTATCATGTTGCAATAAGCTGTTGGCCAACAAATAAAAAAGGGTAAATACTTTCACAATCATCATTTTGTAACTTTTTTCCTAGGCAGATTTGTGACTTTTTTCTGTGACTTTTTATCCACACACAGGCTTGACCACTGACTTATCACTATTGTCCTGGTTCTTTACAACGGTTCCATTTTTGTTTATCAGTGTTACTTTTTGATTTGAAGGGAAAGTGACTACCTACAAAATGATTTATTTATTTTTCGTTAATAAAAAATACACACAATTCATAAATGAAGTGCATTCTTAGCTTATCTAGTGCCTTGTTGCAAAAACTTCAAGAAAGGAGTTTGCTTAAACTATATTGTCTAAATTCTAAATTTGAAAGAAATCAAAAAATAAAAATCTACTGGGAAATTGATTTGCAAAGCAACTAATGATGGCCAAGCGATTGAGAGATAATTTTCACAACGAATTATGAATTTGCACCCTTTTTAGATTCCCCATCCCTCAAAAAAAATATGGTAGTAGGTAACAAATACCCCAGGAAAAAATACCCCCCAAAAACACTCCTGGAGAAAATACCACCGGAAAAAATACCCCTGGAAAAAAATACACCCGGAAAAAAATACCCCTGGAAAAAATACCCCTGGAAAAAGTCCCTTTTGGAGAAAATAATCCTCAGTTGATGTATTACAACCAAAATTTTATTTTGTCAACGCAGTGTTAGTTAACTTATCAGCATGAATGATAACTGGAGTGAAACTGGGAGCCAAGACGTGTAATTTTTACTCCAGTTGGCCTTTGCTTGAGATGGAAACCTCCTTCATGGCTTCCAAGTTGTTGAACGCTATTGCTTGCTGATTAACATGTGCTTGGATGAATCACAGAATACGGGGTACTTTTCACACATATTTCGTGGGTTAAATCCTCTAAGTGTAATTTTCAACATACGTTTTCCGCAAAGTACAAACAGTCACTCGTTCGACATTTGTCTCCAAGGAGTCGCGATTTAGAATGCTCGGTGGGGCAGTGCTGGAAAAAAATTGGTAAAGAAGTTGAAAAAACCAGCAAACGAAAAAAAAAGCTACGGAAAAAACAACTGCGGAATCCCGAATATTTTCGTCGATTTTTTTCTTCTAGTTGTTGTTGTTACAGGAAAGGTTAGTTTAGGTCAGTTGCCTTGGCTAGAATTTCACCATGCAGGCAAAGGAAGTTGGAAAGCAAAGAAAACTTATTTGTTCTGTTGCTTTTGTTCTTTTTGGCTTAATCGAAACTAATCACAAAACTGAAAATGGTAGATTCTGTTAGAAATTAAAATACATAAATTACTTTTATGTTGATCTTGTGGGTGGATGAGACATCGGGTGCTAAATATTGGTTACTTTAATTCTCTTTTTTTACATTAATATGAGTTGAGTTATTTCTCAAGGGTATTTTTTCTGGGGGTATTTTTTCCGGAGGTATTTTTTCCGGGGATATTTTTTCAGGAGTATTTTTTCTGGAGGTATTTTTTCCAGGGGTATTTTTTTTCAGGGTATTTTTTCTGGGTTATTTTTTCTAGGGGTATTTTTACCTTGATTCAAAAAATGTATTTATATATATTAGCACAAACCCATGTACATATGTCGTTTCACCTTACTTCAAAGAGTACTGTTACCGAACTTGGTAAAAAAAAACTGTCTAGGAGTTAGCAAGTTCAAATCCTCCCCCCCCCACCCCATCTTTAAAAAAACACCAAAAGAACATTTGAAATTAAATGCCTGTATGGAGTACTTATGTTCTTCGGTCTTTCTTCGTAGAGTACCAAATTTGATTAAAATCGTCCAGAAGAAGAGAAAGGAGATATCTTTTTTGAACCCCTCACTCGCTACATATCCAATTTGCCAGTCAGTATCAAAGAAATTTGTACTAACGAATTGTACAGTAATCAGAGAAAGAAAGAAAATGCGTCTAACTCTACTAGGGCTCCAAACCAGAACCTTTCGCGTTACTAGCTGACTGCTTTAGAAAAAGTATTTGGTAAGTAGCAAATAAGCTATCGGGGAGAGCTTTTGGACCCCTCACGTCATCCAAGTTGAAGTGAAGTGCGGTCGAACGTTTAAGCAAGAAAACTACCCGCATTTGTAGAAAATGGAACAGTCTCATCATCATCAATTGCTGTCTGATGCCTCTGTAGCACCACAACGTCTGAACTATTAACTGTAATGTAGTGCACCTCATAACCATCGCGCAATCCAGTCTCCTAATAAAGGTCAGTCAATTACGCACTAGCAACGGCGTTGCACGTGTCATCATTACATGGTGTCAGAATTCTTGGAAGAACCGCTACAAAACATGGTAAAACTGACAACTAACTGTACAAAGAAGAAACTGAAAGTGTTTATTAACGAACCGCAGCAGATCTAATAATACATTGGTGAGTGAAAAGTGTGAATTAGAAAAGAGACGGGTGAGCACTGCAAACGCAATATCAGACGAAATACCAGACGAAATACTGCCGACGGAAGACATATTGTTGGAAATATGCCTACCAAAACTGCTCGTTATCACGTCAGATAGTATGGCAACGTTCTTGAAATTTTGGCTGCAACAATTTGAATGGTATGCAACTGCTAATAAACCGTCTCGTCAAACTCCAGAAATACAAGTTGCAGCGTTTGTGGCAAGTATTGTACCGGACACAATTCGTGATTACAACACATTTTCACTTACGCAAATACAAAGTAAAGACATCCAAGCAATTAAATATACATTTGCTGGGAAATTTGCGCCAACACCAAATGAATCTTACGTGCCGTATCAATTTTTTAAACTCGTACAAAAAGAAGGGATGATTTGACGATTTTTTTGACAACAGCTAAAATAGATATCCAAGATTGTGGGTTTGGCACACTAGAAGACAGTGTCCTTATAGATAAAATAGTGTTTGGTGTAAATAAAGAAACTGTAAGACAATGCTTACTAGAAGAAGAGAACCTTACATTAACCAAAGCTATACAAACTTGCAGAGCGTAGCTAAGCAAATATTAACAATGAAGGATGAAAACCAGCAAGTGGATGTAATTAAACAACGTCAAGCTTTCAATAAAGCTACAACTAGTGTTGAACGTGCGTGCGGCTGATGTGGAAAAAGCCACGAAAGCAACAAATGCCCAGCATATGGTCAGACTTGCAAAACTTGTCAAAAGAAAGGACATTTTGCTATAAAATACCGCTCTAAAGCGAATAAAGAAAGTGGCTATTCAAGATTTGTTAAAAGGAAAGTAAACGAAGTATCCCAAGATAACGAAGCTGGTGTACATGCAGTCGAAGATGACTATGAAACGTTATTTGTTGATGAAATAGGCCTAATGACCAAGGACACTAACAAAAGTCATTGGACTGAAGACAATGAGATAGCAAAAAACAAAAATATCAACATTAAATTGGATACGGGCACACAATGCAACGTCCTGCCTCTAACATCGGTGAAAGAAACGAGAGTAAAAATTATTCCATCACGCACCAAACGGCTAGTGACATTTTCAAATGGTATTATTCCAGTTTATGACGAGTTGGAACTATTATGTACTGTGCGACAGAAAAAAACGCCAACCAAATTTATTGTGGTTGATAAGCCAGTCAAACCAATACTTGGCAAGCATGCATGCACCAGCCTTAATCTGATTAAAAGAGTTGATGCTGTGGAAGCACCTTTAACAGATGAAGAAATTAAAGTGAAAGTATTTCAAGGTCTAGGACGTGTGGTCAATTTTGAAGACGACATTGAACTGGATGAGAAGGCTGAATTCAAAATTTATCCTCCTCGTAAAATTCCGCATGCTATTAAGGACCAAGTAAAACAGGAGTACGACAGAATGGTCACACTAGGTGTTATTGAGCCTATAACCGAATCTACTACTGCTGTTAGTCCTCTAGTGATAGTTAAACGTAATGGAAAGATAAGTCCTTGTATTGATCTAACAGAAATCAATCGACAACAAATCATACAAAAAATACTGGAAGGAATACCAAACGTGCAGTGCTCTGTGTACGATATACTAATATATGCAGCTACGTTCATAGCTCTTCAAGCACTGGTGATTCGAGTGATTCGACGTTTATATGAAGCAGGCATCATATTAAACAAATCCAAATACATCCTGGAAGCTAAAGAAGTCAAGTTTCTCGGTCACATTCTCTCAGAACAAGGATTCAGAATGCATCCTGAAAAGGTAGAAGCTACTGACAAGATTAAAAGTCCAACTAACATTACAGAACTTCAAAGGTTGTTATGAATGACTGTATTTTTGGCTCCATATTTGAGCAAATATTCAACGTTAACAGAGCCACTTCACAAATCACTGGTCAAGGATGTAGCTTGGGAATGGTCGTCTGAACAAGAAGTAGCTTTAGAAAAGCTGAAACAAAATTTAAAGACTCCACCAGTTTTAGCCTACTACGATGCAAACAAAGATGTAACAATTTCCGTAGATGCTAGTTCAACAGCTGTTGGGGCAGCACTTTTCCAGGATGGGAAACCAATTTCATATGCTACGCAAGCCTTACTGCATGTCAACAGCGATATCTTCAAATAGAGAAGGAAGCCTATTCAATTCGATTCGGATGCAAAAAGTTTCATGACTACGTTTATGGAAAGAGACTAATCATTGAGACAGATCCCAAGCCTCTCTAGTCAGTTAGTAAAAATAATATCGACAAAGCGCCACCAAGACTACAGCGTGTATTCTTTGATGTGTTGCAGTACTCGCCATAAAGTATTGCAAAGGACCGACATTCCGGTTGCCGATACGTTAAGCCGTGATTGCGTAAACTCTAAACCTCAAGAAGACTTCAGCAAGCTAGAAGTACAAATTGTTTTACCAATGTCTCACAACGCATGTGAAGAATTAAAGCAATCTACGGCAGACAACGAAGAATTGCAAGCCGTCATCAAAATACTGATAACAGGTTGGCCTGAAAAATAGGATGCTCTACCTAGAGATGAAATGTCAACATATCAAGGTATAGTGTTTAAGAACAGTCGTCCAATCATTCCTAATGTGCTTCAAAGAAAATACTTAAGTGTCATACACACAGGACATTTTGACATACAATCGTCTCTGAAACGTGCAAGAGAAGCAGTTTTTTGATAGGAATGACTAGAGATATCGAGCAATACGTTCAAGCATGTACAGTCTGCCAACGAACTCAAAGGAATAACAAGCCAATTCCTGCACTTCCATGGACAGTCGTTGCTACTGATTTGTTCGAATTACAACGCAAACACTTCATATTATTACTGATAGTTATTCAGGATTTTTTGACTTTGCTGAGTTCCCACATCTGGATTCTAGAACCGTAATAGAGGCACTAAAAAACTGGTTCTCCATCCACGGGCAATCAGCTGTGTTGGAAAGTGACAATGGTCCCCAGTACTCATTAGCTGCATTTAGGGAGTTCAAGAATACTTGGCAGTTCGAACATTGTACCTCTAGCCCTCGATATCCATGTTCTAATGGATTAGCCGAGCATAGTGTTCAAACAGCAAAAAACTTACTAAGAAAGTGCCTTCAAGATGGCACTGATGTCCATCTTGCACTGTTGAATTGGAGAAATACTCCTCGTACAGAACAGCTAGGATAGCCGGTACAACACTTGTTCAGCAGGAGTGCTAGAACAACAATTCCATAAACAAATTCTTCACTTAAACCAAGCATAATCTCAGATGTCCCACACGTGTTAAGTGAAACAAGAACACAAAAAGAATATGCCGATACAATGACGACTCCCAGGAAACGATATAAAATTGGAACGCAGGTCCGCATTCAGAATTCGCCATGTAATTGGAAAGACGAAAAATAGTGGAACAAACAAAGTCACCAAGATCTTACAATATACATACGAATGCAGGCAGATTGCTGTGTCGTAACACATCGCAGTTTCGTGTAACTTCAGCAAACATTTCATCACCAGTTATGATTCCACCAAAGGTAACAACCCCATCCGTCACACAAAACGTGATGCTGCCTACACTACGAGCGAAACTTCAGGCATGTATTGACTTGGTGCACAAATGGTCTATTGAATGACAGCTTCTACTCTCTGTTAACAAGTGCCAGTACTTTTCGTTGGGCAAAAAAACTCTATCCTTCGACTATTGTCTTGGTGACACTGGGCTCCAATCTGCTCAAAATTGTTTCAAAGACCTGGAGTTTGGTTCCAGTCCGACCTCAAGTTCACTACACATTGTGACTATATCACAACCATGGCAAAACGTAGGTCTGCAATTGTTCAACGTTGTTTTAACTCAGGAAATTCTAACACTAAAGTTTGGGCCTTTAAGGTCTACGTCCACCCTCTTCTTGAGTACGCAAGCCAGGTCTGGTCACCCAGACTGTTAAAGGACATTGACAAGGTCGAGTCGGTTCAGAGGAGATTTACGAAGAACTTTCATGCTTTGCGTGTTATGCCGTACTGTGAACGTTTGAGGATCCTAAAGCTGGATTCGCTCGAATTGAGATGTTTGAAGGCCGACCTTATATTGACATATAAAATTCTTAACCACTTGTTACCAATCGATCTACCGTTTTTCGAAATTAATACAGAGTCACTAACGCGAGGTAATCGTTTTAAATTAGTTCACCCGAAATTTTCTCTTAATTGTAGAAAATCCTTTTTTTGCACTTAGGGTGGTGCCTGCTTGGAACTCACTGAGTGATCGCGTTGTCTCGGCCTCGTCGTTGGGCTCTTATCGAAAGATGCTAAATGAGTGTAACCTTAATGCCTTCCTTCTTCGATCCGAGTTCGGAAATTGATTTGTGTATTTGTTGACTTCTACTTTGTTTACTTTTTAGTGCCTTACTTGTCTTGCTGTGTTTGTAGCATTAAGTTATGGAAGGCTGTCAGTGGTGCCTCACAGAACCATTGCTTTTCGTTATGCACTGTTGGGCATTAAGGTTTTTATTATTATTTTTTTTTAAGTGGTGACAATTCCCATTTCTGGGAAGCTTTTATTTTACTTCCTACCATAACCATACTTTGTTTCACATAACGATGCTTTTTAACCGTATCATTTGTTCATGTACCTTTTTTTTACTTGGGCTAATCCTACAGCTCATGTGTCCAACACGTTTGGCGATGCCATCGGGGGGCTTAGAGTCCCTGGCAGGTCTAACCTTGGTGGTAAGGCATTCATGTCCCCATACCTCATCCCATCACCTTCCCTTGGCTACATCTCTACCTTTACGTGAGGTTATCTTCTGTTTTTAATTTGGGCTGGCTGTTAGTGATCCCAGGGTCCTTGCCAGACCTGTTGCTATTGTGACGAATTGTTTTTATATTATTATGTTAACAAGAAGTGAAGTTTTCAAATTTCCGTGTGGCTCCCTAAGTTTACTCTTGCACGGAATTGCATAAAAGTTGGTGTAAAGTTGGGAAAAGTTGCTACTTACTACCTGGCCAAGTTTGGTCGAAATATATTGAATAGAAACGAAGAATTAATAGGTTTAGTTTTGATGGAGAGAGGACTTCTATCATATATATACACGGCCTTCTCCGTGTATGATTAGGCATTAATCAGTAAAGAAAATGCTAGAAACGAAGAAGTGCATGTGAAAACATTATAATTCAACAAACGCCGTTCATTACTTAAAAGTCGAAATTATTACTTTTTTCTTATCTTAAATGGAGAAGCTTTTAGCGGAATCGCTTGGTTATTCCACGTCGTCTTGCTACGCTAGAATACATTCATGTTGCAACTGTTATGCATCAGTTCAGACAAATATACGCTACCATATCAAAACCATTCTACTGTGCTTGGGCCAATATTAAAAATAAAACAACTGTATGGCGTAGTTAGGCTTCATGTGAAAGTAAACACTAACAGCAACTTATTGGTATACCCAAGGGTATACCCAAATCCATATTACCCTTGATGTACTGAATATGCTACCTGTCTTATTTTTTTGTCTTCTGTACAGCCAAAACGGATAAGAAGAATAGCAGCGACTTTGTCCTTCCGTTACATTTTTCAACTCCAGTATGGTACCAGATGAGAGACAAACTGTTTCCACTATTAGATTAAGCAACCAGAAATTAGTCTGAAGAGATGGCAAATAAAACATCGTTGTTTTCTTAGAGCTAATAGGCTTTCATGACGTAACTCAATAAAATAATAACATTTGATCGTCGCATTTAACCACTATAGGGTAACATACAACCATAAAAGCAAAATGATTTCGTTAACGAGACACATTAGCTTTACGTAAAATAGTCTCGATCTATTGTTGTGAGTGGAAAAATTTCCAAGGAAATATTCGGTAAATTATCCGGAAAAATTGGAAAATTTCAGTGTGACTGGAAAATTTCCAAATAATGGAAAAATATAACTTGAGCATTAAAGCAGACATATGTACAATTTATTTAGTTCGTCAGTAATATTCCACTAAAAAAGTTGTATGTTGATGAAATCGAACAGTATCACTGGAGATAAACAGTGTTGGAGAGTGAATTACGAATTTATTTACTGTTTGGTAGGAGAAGAACGTTAAAGTACTGAAAATTTGTCCAATGCATTAACGCAATAGAATCTTATTAACAAATACAATGCTTTGGATATTGGAATATTAGTATAGCTAATACTTTTGTCTTCTGTAACAAGCACAAAACTGGACTGATTTTGGCAAGCTAAAAAGCAGAAACTACTACTTGTATGGGGCTCCATTCAACCTAATGTTAGACACCCACTTTTATGCATATTAATGGCACTTGATCACTTATAATCAAGCTGCTCTCACCTCAGAGATATCATGACGGACTGTTAGGGCTCATCAGTTGAGAATACTATGGATGAGAGAATAAGAACGTAGCTTTTGTACAGGTTATCGCCTGATTCCCGAGTGCTGAGAACTAACAATGTCGAGGGCCGCAGGCCCCAGCGATTGTTAGTTCTTTGCATGAGGGAAGCAGGCGATGACTTATTTATCTACCGATAACAGCATCTCTGACCGATAATGAGAAGTACGCAACTCCAATAATGATGTAGTGCACGGGGTAGTCCAACAATGGAAGGAGGAAAGGTTTAAAAAAACGTTACTTTTACGTATAGTGTTCTGTTATGGCTTCGGATATGGTATTCAACGATTTGTTTGATTTGTCGAATGATGGAGTTATTTCGATAGATATTACATAATATAATGTTGGAGATGGTTGTGAGAAAGTCAATGCGCAAGATCGCCCCTACAGTGGGGCTGAAACCACCACGCCCCTTACCCTTTTCCTTTGTCTTCTTGCCTTTTGGTTGACAGGTCATGAATAAAATCTTTTAAAAATTCAAAAACGTTTAAACAAAGACATTTCGATGCTTCCTAACACTGAGGCTAAAATAAGGCACGTCCCGAAAAAAAGGTCCTCAGAACACCCCTATCATTATTTATGTGTTTGCTGTTCAGCGGGCACCCTTGTCGGTGCGTTCGACATTTTATATGGAAACTGTTAAGACGTACCAAATTGGCCGTCGCCATTAAGGTATTTGTGTGACAGTTTGTGTGACAACAGGGCTAATGACCATGTGTTGGAATTCCCAGTTCCTGGTGTTTTTGTGTACAAGCTTGGGACTGGTGACAACCGATTAGCCCGGATATGGTGGATGGTGTGCAACTCGGTAACGGAAGATGCTGAAGAGTAGTTCCCTTGGTTACCGAGATTTGTAACAGCCGTGAGGGCTGCCAAAATCCTCACTTCGACTGGCGCTAGGCCAGGAACAACATCACCATTTTGGTCCGTTTATTGTGAAATGTTTTTGTGAATTTTGTAAGCCGTTTGCCTTGCATTAAATATGAGTTGTGTTTAGAAACGTGTTTGCGTTTATACGTTAAAATGGTAGTAGATCGGTTCACTTAAATTACCCCAACAAGTGGTATTCAGAGCGGTTTTTTTCGTGATAACGCAAATATGGCAAACTTAAACCTAACGTTCCTTCGAAATTGTACCCTCTCGTATGCAGTCATGCTCGTATGCAGTTTCAAGACAGCAGCGACTTACTTCACAACTACTGACGGAGGATGAAGCCATGCAAGAACGTCAAGGTAAACCAACGAGGATACAAGACGGCAATTTCAATATGTTTCCTGGTTTCTTCAAAATAACGGCAAGTATACGTTAAGTGCAGTCGGAGTCATACCAAACAGTTAATGGTATTTAAATGTCAATGTTTATACATTGAAAAATCGTAGTAATTCCGCCAGAAATAATTTAAAGGGATTACAGTAGAAATAATCGACATAGGACAGTGTACCTAGACAGAAAGAAAACTCCTAAAGCCTAAGTGCACAGTGATATTATTTAAAAATGGGAGATTTAAGTCAAAAGATGAATAATCTTTCAAATATCCAGTTATTAGACGGCAAAAATTTCGCATCCTGGTCATGTCGTGTAGAAGCGCTCCTAAAGCAACAAGGCATTTGGGGTTTAGTCATGACAGGAAAAGCAAAACCAACCGATGATAAAGAGTTAGCCAAATGGGAATTAGCAAATGAAAACGCAACGAGGTTGATAAATTTAAGTGTCGATCTGCTAAAAATTCAAATTCCTAGAAACTTGACAGAAGCATATACGATTTGGCAACACTTGAAGAATAGGTACGAACCCTCAAATGTGTTACGTTATCTAGCGTTAAGAAGAAAGCTGCACGATTTCCGTAAAACTGACGACATGTCCGTAGCTGAATTTCTAGGACAAATTGGTGCATTATTTCAAAGTATAGCCGATACTGGAAAAATAATCGATGACGAAGAAAAAGCATGTTATAGAATTCTAGGCTTGCCTGCAAGTTATGATAATTTAGTCACGAGTTACTTGGCACCCCTTAAGAAGACTGATAGCCTAAAGTCTTAGGATATTGAACATTTGTTGATCATGCATGAGTCGAAAGAAATTACGTATACCCATGCTAAACCTGTTTCAGAGTCGACGTACTTCACGACACCAAAGACGCCACAAGTACAAGGCAGCGTATCCTGCTATAGATGTGGCGGCGCCGGGCATAAAACTCCAACCTGCGGCACCCCTGCGCCCCCCCCCCCCAAGAACAATTTCGAGGAAGAGGACGTGCCCGTGGACGTTCCAGATGGCGTGGATCGCAACGGAATGCTAGCCGTCAAACGCCAGAAAGTAAGGCAAATATTGCGTGCTTCACGTACACGAAGTTTGTTGGAATAAAAGCATACGCAGCTAAGACAGGTTTCAATCTTAAGAATGCACTTATTATAGACTCGGGAACAGTCCGTCATTGCGTAAGAGATGAAAATTGGTTTCATACTAAGTACGAAATACCAGTTGAAAACGTAAAATGTGCAACCAAAGCAACTACAGTGTCAACAAAAATAGAAGGTATCGTAAAAATAAGTTCAAATGGTATAAATTTATCAATGCAGAAAACACTGTTTTTAGCTGAATTTGACGTGAATCTCTTTTCTGTGGGACAGGCAATGAGATCAGGGTTAAGAATTACCTTTGGCAATGATGTGTGTGAAATAATCCATAAGTAATCTGGCAAACTTGTAGCAACTGCTCAGTATATTGCGGGTTTATTTGTCATTAGCAATCCAAAAATTGTAAGCAATCCAGAAGTAGTGATAAATGCTCCAAACAACATTTTATCTCTGGAAAATGACAGTTACATTAAAATAAACCAAACTAGTGTTACGCCAGTTAAGCAAGAAATTAAAATGCATGAAGATTTCCGTACCACAACTAACCAAGACCAAGACTTAAATCAAGGTCAGGTGCGAGTTTTTTCAAAAATCCAGAATAAGCAAGAAAAACTGCCTGAAAATTGCCAAAATAATTCTCAAATGAATAAGCAAACCGAATTATGGCATAAAAGATTTATGCACGTCTCCCCACTCACCTTGAAAAAGATTGCAAAGTCAAGAGTACTAAGAGGTTTTTCTAGGCAATCTGCCATTAAGCCAAAAAATAACGCATGTTCTGCTTGTCTCCAAGAAAATAGCAAAACAAAGACACTTAAGACTGTTGCATCCAATCCTATTGTTGAAAGGCTTAGTTTAGTGTACTCTGACGTAGTCGGTCCCTTTCCGACGGCAGGCTCCCGTTACTTCGTTACATTCTTTGATTGTAGAAGTCGTTTTGTGCAAGTGGCGTTCATGAAATCAAAAGATCAAGTTTTTGATAAATTCGTTGAATATAAATTAAAAGCTGAAGCTGCCGCAGGGTGTAAAATTAAGACCTTCATGTCCGATCATGGGACAGAGTATCAGAACTCCTAGATGGCCGAATTCATGCTTCAAAATGGCATTAAGCATCAGTTTTCACCACCCTATTCAGCGTCCAGCAATGGAATTTCGGAACGGCTCAACTTGACAATCATGTTAGGGCAACGTTAGTGCAAGCAAAACTTCCCACAAAGTTTTGGGGAGAAATGGTGAACACCGCAGTATTCATTCGTAATCATTGCACAAATGTCAGAAATCGTAATAAAACTCCGAGGCAAATATGGGAAAATACGAAAGTTAAGCCAACCGTAAAATATTTTAAAGCAATCGGTTGTTTGTGTTTTGCCTTAAAACCGCCACTAAAAAGATCAAAACTCGATGCAAGAGGAGTACCCTGTATAATGCTTGGCTATGACCAACAATCACGTGCATACAGACTCTATGACATTGATAACAGCAAGGTAATAGTAAGCAGAAACGTTGATTTTCAAGAGGAAGTGCTAGGTGCATCAAGACTGTTCAAAAACAATGTAGAAAAATGCGGTATTGATTTAGACTCGATCATTGTTGATCTTTCCTACAATCCAACGTCTGTAGAGGACGAGGCTGGTCAGGTCGCACCACTCAATGCAAGCCCAGGCAAGGAAGCTTCAGGAAGTTCAGCAGCGACCCCCATTCAAGTCCATTGGCCCCAAACTCCAGTGACTGGACATAGGCCTAGGACTCCACTGACTGTACAGCAGACCCCAAGGCAGCACACTCCGATGGAACGGCCAGTACCTACACCTGCTCAAGTACCAGAAGCAAGAATTACAAGAGCCAGAGCTAGACGTGAAGGCGTAACCATACCTGAATTAAGCTACGGAACTTCGTCAGAGGGGGAGATTCACAGTAATGCAGCTGCTTCCGACGTTCCTCAGCAAGAGCCCACTGAAGAAGATGACTATATTCTCTCATTGTGTGCTATCCCGAACGAGCCGAAAAATGTTAAAGAAGCCATGTCCAGCCCAGATGCCAATCAATGGCGTATTGCTATGAATGATGAATATGGTTCGCTTATAGCAAACGGGACTTGGGAACTCGTCGACCTCCCTCCAGGTGCCCGCACTATAGGAAGCAAGTGGGTACTGAAAATTAAAAAGACGGAGACAGGCGAAGTGGAACGCTATAAAGCAAGGCTAGTGGCCCAAGGATTTGACCAAAAATATGGTACTGAATATTACAAAACTTACTCACCAACCGCGGGACTACCTACCGTACGCCTGCTCTTAGCTGTAGCAGTCCAGAACAATCATTTCGTGGACCAATTCGACGTTAAATCTGCATACTTGAACGGCTACTTGGGATACGGAGAAGAAATTTATATGGCCCAGCCAGAAGGTTTTAAAGAGCCTGGACATGAAGACAAAGTTTGCAAAATAATACGCAGTCTCTACGGGCTCAAACAATCCGGACGACGATGGAGTATTTGTTCCGCCGAACAAATGATTAAGCACGTCATGAAACGTTGTCGTTCAGACGCCTGCGTTTTCTACGTACGTGAAGGAAAAGAACGTATAATTTTCATCGTTTATGTCGATGACGTAGCTGCAATCACATCAAGTCACAAGATGCGGCAGCTAGCCAAGAAGATTTTGACTTCAAGTTTTGACATAAGGCTTTTAGGCCCTATAAACTTTATGCTTGGGATCAAGTTTTCAAAAACGTCTGATGGGGCAATGCTGCTTAAACCAAACCACGTACATAAACAAGATTCTGGCTAAGTTTGGCATGCAAGATTGTGTTCCTGTCACGACCCCAATCATTGCTGCAGGTCAATAAACAAACGAGGGCACTGAATGCCCAAACAAAATACCACTAAGGGAATTAGTGGGTTCGCTTTCATATATAGCGAACGGCACACGACGCGAGAAGACTGGTTGGCAGGCAAGAGGATTCTTCGTTACCTCCAAGGTACGAAAGACCAGAGCCTCGTGATGCGTCCCGACCATATAGGCCTGAAAATTTTCACAGATGCGACCCATGCAAGCGACCCTGCCACAAGGGGGTCTACCACAGGAGTTCTAGCAACATATGGAAATGTTCCCTTCTTATGGAGGTCCAACCTGCAAAGAACCGTTTCGCTTTCCACCATGGAAAGCGAATATAAAGCCATTTCGCAAGGTGTCCAAGAGTGCCTTTGGACGCGTGAACTTTTGTTGGAAACTGGCATAATTGGTCTTGAAGACAAGAAGCCAGTTACCTTGTGCACCGACTCACAAAGTGCGCGGTCTCACGCCGTTAGCGACATAGAGAAGGGTCGCACCAAACATATAGATATTATCTATCACCATGTGCGCGAGAAAATTGAGGACAAAAGTGTCAACATTGAATATGTGCCGACGAAGATGAATCCTTCTGACATACTGACAAAACCACAGTCGGGAGTCAGACACAACTTTTTGTCTAATTTAATGTGTGTTTCTCGTTGCAGATAATAACCCTGTTTTCAGAGGGGGATTTGTTAAGACGTACCAAATTGGCCGTCGCCATTAAGGTATTTGTGGGACAGTTTGTGTGACAACAGGGCTAATGACCATGTGTTGGAATTCCCAGTTCCTGGTGTTTTTGTGTGCAAGCTTGGGACTGGTGACAACCGATTAGCCCGGATATGGTGGATGGTGTGCAACTCGGTAACGGAAGATGCTGAAGAGTAGTTCCCTTGGTTACCGATATTTGTAACAGCCGTGAGGGCTGCCAAAATCCTCACTTCGACTGGCGCTAGGCCAGGAACAACATCACCATTTTGGTCCGTTTATTGTGAAATGTTTTTGTGAATTTTGTAGCCGTTTGCCTTGCATTAAATGTGAGTTGTGTTTAGAAACGTGTTTGAGTTTATACGTTAAAATGGTAGTAGATCGGTACACTTAAATTAGCCTCAACAGAAACTAACCATCCCCACAAGCAAACAAAAATGTACCGCCGAAACTGCAGATTTTAAGGAAAGTTTCAAAGGAGCAACTTTAAATTTTCACAATGGGTATCATATTTTAATGATTTTTAATGCTTGAAATATTACAGCTAATGCCCGTTTTCAGTATTTATTATGGTTATTTTTCACTTTCTAAATATGAATGCCCGTTTTCAGTATTTATTGTGGTGAAAAATAACCATAATAAATACTGACAACGGGCAATATCTGTAACCTTTCAAGCATTAAAATTTATTACAATATGATACCCATTGTGAAAATTTAGATACCCATTGTGAAAATTTAGACCAATATCCGCATCTCAGCCCTCTTCTAACAATACAAGGATGCAGGACCACAACACGAACGGGGGCTGAGAACTAGTTCTCGGCAACTCGATTACAATACAACGGTGTAGGACACAACAATGAACAATGGCTGTTCTGTGCACTCGATTTTTTTAACGAAACCCATGTTACACGTCGCATTGTGTAAATTTAATGTACTTTCTAAATGTAATAAATGTTTTCAGTATTTATGATGGTTATTTTTCACCATTATAAATACTGAAAACGGGCAATTACATTTAGAAAGTACACTAAATTTACACAATGGGAGTGTAACACGGGTTTCGTTAAAAAACAATTGAGTTTAGAGAACAGCCCTTGTTCATTGTTGTGTTCCTGCATCCGTGTATTGTTACAAGAGGCCTGAGATGCGGATATCGGTAGATAAGGTAATCATACCAAAAACCAGAACTGGTAAAAGGGGTCGCCAAGTTCCGAATGGTTCGGCCCTTCAAAGGAGTGATATCAACACACCAAAACATTCGCCAAGTTAATCGCACTACTTAATAATTCGAAGGTTAAATGAAAACTAGAACATTGCTACTTTCGGTAGCAATGTTCAAGTTTTCATTTAACGTCCAAAGTATTATTCGGTGTGATTAAGTTGGCGAATGCTTTGGTGTGTTGATATCACTCCTTTGAAGGGCCGAACCATTCGGAACTTGGCGACCCCTTTTACCAGTTCTGGTTTTTGATATGATATCGCTCCTTTTTTAAAATTGTGTATTGACTCAACTCCACTACCGTGCAGATGAGTAATAAAGTGCCACGTTAACAAGAAAATTGGTTTTCAACAATTTCCTACTACCATTTGCCTATAGGCCGAACCATTCACAACTTAGTCGCCTCTTTATTGGTATTTGGTTTGGTTTTAATTTTGTTGTAATTTGTTGTATTAAATTAGTTTTGGTGTGTTGATATCACTCTTTTGAAGGGCAGAACCACTCTCAACTTGGTGGCCTCCTTACCAGTTTTTGGCTTTGTTTATGTTGTTTATTTTTCATGAATTGGACGTGAATACAATTTATTTGTAACGTTGTTTAGATTTATCATGATACACTAGTGTGTGCCTAGGCACACGTTCTCATTGTTGAACTTTGGCCGTCCAATGAGAGACGATGCCGACAATACTAACAATGGTTATAACAATATTTTCGTACTTACGCGCCCTCCCACGCCATCCCTGTTACTTCCCCAGGCTCCAAACCAGTAAAGGTACGCAGTTCGTATTGTACTGCACCCATTCGTCCAGTTTTATAGCTGGAAGCCTACCCGTTATCTCGGAATCGATGAATATTCACCCTATGGGATTTAACATGGGGATGAGCAGACTAGCTAGGTAGTAACACATTTTCAACGTTATTGAGGGGACTGAATTGCATTGAAAGCAGCATAGATGGCATTCAAACACGAGTTAATTTTTGTCAGGTGGGTCATTGCTCTCGATTTCAACACAATTTAAGCTTTTGTACCGCATTATTATTTTTCCTCAAGTACCTGAAATGTGCCCAACTATGCTTCAAGATGTAAGGCACTAATGCTATGGCGTCGTGCTACAATGGCTTACAACCTCAATAATTGAATTGATGAGATGTTTGTTGTGATGTTTGTTGCCTAACTTGGCGTGACACACTAGAGTGTGTCTAGATTTAACAAGCACAAAACCTGAATGGTTTAGCCAAGCTAAAAAACAGAAACTCTGCTCGTTTGGTGCTCCATTCTACTGAATGTGAGGCACCCATGGCCTATATTTTATTGTTTTATGTATTACTAGTTACCTCTCCTGTTGTGTTGGCATTCCTTGTCATGAAACTTATTAGGCTACATACCAAAATTTTTCCTTAAGTATCCAATTTTTCCCTATTTTTCCATCTTTCCAGAAATTTTTCCAAATTTTTTTGGGAATTTTTCTTTCCGATTTGCAACACTTACTCGATACCGGGTTGCATGGATGAATATGCCTACCCTCGCGACAAATTATCCATTAACTGCTACTTAAGAAATTAAAACTACATGCAAAAATTAATCATAAAAGATGACAATATTATCCAAAATAAGCCTGAAAGCTAACACATTTTTGACTGGTAATTGTGATGGTTACTACTTTTAGATTATTAATAATGGATATCGCTGTTTCAGAGCGTGACTGAGGTGTGTGCCTCGACATTTTCGAAAAGTGGCAGAAGAGTGCAGAAGATCGGTTGCGACTAAGTAGTCGCTGCAGCCGCTTGTTTACTTAGTGGTAAACTTTCACGAAACACTCCCGAAACACTCACACACTCCCGAAACGCTCACATCGGTTCAATTGCGACACTGGTACGGTTTGGTTTTTTGCACACTAGCTAACAAACGCTTATTTAATACTGCCAATTTTCCATGACGTAGGCATCACATGCTCTTGGGGCTCCTCGAATACTTTCTTCTCTCCCCCCTCCCCAATCAAAATAGGTGCCCTACGTATTTCGTATTGCTTTCCTGTTGGTAACCATTCGTTTCATTCACAGATGCTCCCCTTTCTTTTTCACCTCCTTCTCTTGCATTTTCAGATCTATTTTGTAACTTCTGTCCTCCTCATGCCCCACAACCATCCATTCCATCCAAGAAAAAAACTAAATCGAAACTATGAAAATCAACCGTAAAAACATGGGCGTTCCTTGAAATATAAAATGTGAAAGAATTTAACTCCAAAGTCAGAAGTTACAGTGAGTACCGACAGAGGAAAAGCTTTTGAATTATTTTAAGTGCCCTCGCCTAATCTCAGAAATAAGTTTGCAATAAAAGATATGGCGATCTTGTCATTCTTCAACAAAAAGCAGATTTTATTTTTACATAAAATGGATTTTTTACATTTAAATATAATTTTTTTTATTTAATTCAGCATTTTTTTACTTATGTTAACAGAAGAGTGCCAAGAAAATAAAAAATTTTTATTACCTAATTGACTTTGCTAAATTTTGATTTTTATTTTCTCACACGAGGTCAGTTTTAATAACGGATAACACAGATTTAAATATGTAGCAAGCCATAAGACAGATCAGATTGATTTAAATGATTTTTTTAAAATAATAATCACTTCGATTTAAATCACGATTTAAATCATAATTTAAATCAAATAATTTTTATTACCCTAATAATAATTCCAATTTAAATCAATAATTGTACCCTTCCTTTAGCGTCGTCCCTGCATGGAGGAAAAACCACTGATAGATTTAGGCATGTCGGATTTGTTTAATTCCATCGATTACAAATTACTTTTTGAAATCGATCAAAGATGTGGGGAATGACTGCTTTTCAGACTTTAGCATACCCTAAATTATTCAAGTTGCAGACGCTGGTTAAAAAAAACGTCGTTTGGTTTCTTCTTAAAACTCAGCTCCATGGGTTCACAGTGGGTGTGGTCGTTTATGTTTCATAACTTCGAATTTTTAGATGGGCACGAGTGTACCTAATAAATAAATACAGACGCAAACCTATTTACGTTGCCTTTTGAACTTATATGTCAGACCAACTGAGTGGGGAATCGAACCCACGCCCTTTGAAACCAAAGGCGCGTCCTACCACTGAGCCATACAGAGCGGACAGTGGGAGTCGGGGACGGTGAGAGCTATCCACCAACAATCAGCCTGAAGAGGAACACAGGATCTGTTGTAAGTTATAATTAAGTCTGTAACATCGTTTGTAATTTTAAAACGTAAATCTAGACACACGCTAGTGTGTCGCGCCAAGTTAGGCAACAATCATCACAACAAACATCACATCACATCACAATTGTCGAGGTTGTAAACCATTGTAGCGCGGCGCCATAGCGTCAGTGTCTTATATCTTGAAGCATAGTTGGGCACATTTCAAGTACTTGGGGAAAATAATAATGCGGTACAAAAGCTTAAATTGTGTTGAAATCAAGAGCAATGATCCACCTGACAAAAATTAACTCGTGTAGGAATGCCAGCTAAGCTGCTTTCAATGCAAAATCTGACCCTCAATAACGTTGAAAATGTGTAACTAGCTATTTCTAGTCTGTTATTCCCCATGTTAATTTCCATGGCGTGATTATTCATCGATACAGAGATAACGGGAAGGCTTCCAGCTATGAAATTGGACGAATGGCTAAAGTACGATACGAACTGCGTACCTTTTATTGTTTGGATCCTAGGGGTGTAACGAGGATAGCGTGGGATGGCGCGTAAGTACGAAAATATTGTTATAACCATTGCTAGTATGTCGGCATCGTCTCTCATTGGGTAGCCAAAGTTCGGACAATGACAACTGACGTGCGTGCCTAGACACACACTACTGCAGCACGATAAACTAAACAACGTTGCCAAAGACATTGGATTCACATACAATTCACGAAAACTAAACCAACTCTAAAAACAAAGCCAAAAAGTTGAGAGTGGTTTGGCCCTTCAAAGGAGTGATATCAACACACCAAAACTAACGAAATAAAACAAATTACAACAAAATAAAAACCAAACCAAAAAGCTATAAAGAGGTGACCAAGTTGAAAATGGTTCGGCCTATAGGCAAAAGGTAGTGTCAAATTGTGGAAAACAATTTCTTGTTGACGTGGCACTTTGTTAAGTTTACAGGCCCACTTCCCCCCTCTCGGCCCCACTCCCACTCCCCACTCCCAACCCCCTCACTCCCACTCCCTACTGTCCACTCCCAACCCCCTCACTCCCACTCCCCACTCCCCACTCGCACTCCCAACTCCACACTCCCCACTCCCACCTCCCAACTCCCCACTCCCCTCACTCCAATTTTCGCACACATTGGCTAAGAAACGCTTTCACGGATTAATATTTCTTCAATCCAATTTTTTGCCCAGACTGGCTGACAAACGGTAATTTTTGTTGGCTTCAGTCACTGAATCTGCGCATCCAGTGGCTAAAATCACAGGATGCACCGTTTAAAGAATGTGAGCGCTGAATCATCATCTTTGCCTGAAACAATTTTTCTGTGGGAAGTCAATAAATAAGCTTTCGTAGAACAAAAGTAGAAACCTTTAGCACGGCTGCTTTGGCATTTTCCTTTTCTGGGAGAGGAAAGAAGTATATCGCCGGCCTATGGCGGCATAACAATGGCTTATTATTGTTTAGTTTTCACTCACAGAGCTTTGATTGTAAACGACTACTTTGCAAGATAGCAATGATCAGCCTCGTGCTCAGCAGTGATTGTTGTTGTCCACTTTGAAACAATTCAGCTCAGCTCTGAAAGCCTTCATCCGCGAATCAAATAAGCCATAGCATCGTTACAAGCTGCCAATTTCGAAGCTAACCGGCCTCGAAATTAACAACGTTGCTTAGTTTGATTTAAAACTATACGCATTTAGCTGAAAAAATAGATTCTTTCATTTATTTATTTAGAACCATGGCCCATAGCCTTACGCTCTGCAAAATTAAATATAACCACTACAACCACCAAACCACTACACTACTATTCCGTAACGAACACCTTGCACCAACAACAACACTATGCACTATACACTGTACATCATCCACGAAACTCTGCTCAAAACACGCAGTAACGTACGCCTAACACCTAACACTTTACACAACAACACGCGCCATACATTGTTGCTTCTTCAGACTGCACACACTACACTGCCTTCTCTTTCCCATTTAGGGAAAGTTCTGGCAGGCCATCAGGTTTCCAGCATCAGGCTTTCCACATACACTGCACACACGCATATCACACTCCACCCGCCCACTTTCTCTCCCCCATCTAGGGAAGGTTCCATTGGGCCTTGTAGTCACATAGTGGACAACCAGTGACCTACCGATGTCAGTCTCATCAAACAGCAGCAGCCCTAGAGAGAACAGAGTGAACAGAACTACCCTGCCTTAACCATTCGGCAACACTGTCTCGGGAACATCTAGCAAACTGGGATCCATGTAACATGTCCATTGATCAGCTTTTCCCTCGGAAATTCCATTCTACATCCCACAACCACCCTGCCACTCCTTTCTCATGTTGTTTCCGGCCTTTTTTTTGTTTTTTTGGTCTCGAACCCGCATGTCGGGCAGCAAGGCGTGGGCTTGTCCGCCGTGCTCCCTAATTTCCGATGCCAAACACCATGTTCGCAACAACGGCACGCGGCTTTATCGAAAGCCACTCAATTGATGATCCCTTGCAGTGTCTGGCAATCTGAGGCCCATTGCCCTTCACGACCGGTTGCTGTTTCCGCGTGGTGCAATCACATCCTGCTATCCCGCACCCAGATGCGGGTTCCGCGGGTGTTGCACAATATTGCACAACGTTGCGTCATGTGGCAACTACTTCTCGATCTTGCATACATTTGAGCAGAAGCGATGTGCAGTGGTCACGCGTGGCCGTATATAATGGCCTACCCGCCGCATGTGAAGCATTTCTTCGACCAGAAGCGGGCAAACAGGATGATGGCTGCAGAGGCGCCGATGGACGACTTTCCCAGCTACGCCGTAGTAGAGAAGTCTAGGGCCGGCAAGAATCGGAGGCAACTTCATCGGGTTTGGACGGAAGAGCTGAGCGAGTACCAGGACAAGAAAGGTTTCTCCGGACCTCCAATGGGCTACATTGGCAGATGCAACAAGAAGAGCAAGGAGTTGGATTTTTTCATGGAATTATTCGGGGAGACTGCAGATTTCATCATAAGGAGGACCAACCAATTCATGGACGACAGGGCCAGCAATGCCAGACGCAGCACACGGAACGTCACGTCAGCCAAGACACCAGGACCAAAAGGCAATGCAGGGACTTCGACTCAAGGGGAGCCACGTCCATCACCACCCCACATCACTTACTGCCAGTTTTTGCCACTCACTGGAATTCCGACTGAACCACAGCTGGGAATACCACAACCAGACGTCCACATGGAAGAAGCCGGGTCAAGCCAAGCACAGCCGCCAATGCCAGAAACAGATGTCGCCGAGGAGGAGGAGGACGAATCAGACTACCCATATTACTGCGAGGAAAATGAGGACTACTATGAAGGCAGCAGCCAAGAATCAGATGAGGATGAGTTAGATGACGAACTAAAAGAAACCGAGTCAGAGGACGATGCCGACGCCTGCCTTACGACGTCTAGCAGTGAGGAGGAAGCAGCAAGGCCAGACAGTCCATCACGACCGCTAAGGCCAGAAAGCCCACCACGACCTCGAACCTTAACAGAAACCTCTACTCCCATGCCAAGGCAATCATCAGAAGCGACGTTGCCCACATATGAGCCCGGTTGGTCGGTCCTACTACGTCCCACACCAGCAGAGGCGGTCTCGTCGTCCAGCCAAAATACCAAGCCAAAAGCCAAAGTCGCAACATCGCAGGCGCGGCCATTTATGAGACGAACCAAAAGAGGAATCGTTCCCTTCCCTCGGGGTCTTTCAGGTAGATTCGTTTCGTCAGATGAGGAGGAAGAAAGAGCCACCACAACGACAGCCAACGTAGTCGAGCCACCACCCCCACAATCACCGCCACCGTCACTGGAACCGAGTAAACTAGAAGCCATGAAACGACGCTGGCGAGTCGTACTGTACGACAAGATCTACAGAAGTAATATGTTCCCCGAGCCACCCGAGCAAAAAAGGACACGATTATTGCCTCCTCGAAGTTGCTACCTCCAGGAGATGCGCCACGCCAGGATAACCCAATATGTCAATCACCGTTTCAGCCAACAACAGTCTCAGCCAAGCGCTCCACCAGTACAATCCCCAGAAGACTCGAGAACAAAACCCCCAGAAGATCTGAGCACAGGACGGTTGGTGCTAGAGCAGATGTGTGCAGAGGTGGACAAGACACTCAGGAGCCAGTCAGAGTCCTCGTCGTCAACGTCGCCGATCCAGCCAGCGCAAATCCAAAGGGAAGAAGCAGGGGCTAACTCTAGCCAAGAGCCAGCTGCCAAGGAGACACCTTCAACGGTCGTATCGTCGCAACTCCCTCAGCCAGGGGAACAAGCAGAGGCCACTTCCAACTCCAACTCCAGCCAAGACCCAGCAGTAACGACAACCACGCAAGCCTGCCAAACATCGCCGAAACGGAAGAAACCACATCCCACTCCCGCTTGGGTACCATTGACGAAAGACGAGTTGCTGGCTTTCATCGGAATACTGATAATCATGGGTTACAACGACTTGCCGGAGATGGCGCAGTATTGGTCCACGTCCCCAGACCTGGGAAACCACTCCATCAGATCGACCATGACCAGAACAAGGTTCAATCAAATTTGGAACAACTTTCGGCTGTCCGAAGAACCGTCTTTCACTGGTACCGATCCCCAGACTGCATCGCCCACGACCAGGCAAGCCATGGAAGAGCAGAAGGCCAAGGAGGACATGGACGCAATAATGAAGGTTCGACCGATGATGGAGGCTATCAACCAGGCATTCCGCAAGTGCAGGAACCCCGGATCAGTTCTCTGCATAGACGAGTCAATGACTGCATACACTGGAAGATCCAAGATCAAGGTATACCAGCCCAAGAAGCCCATCAAGGTCGGCTTTGAACACTTCACTCTCTGTGACCCGTTCGACGGTTACATACTCAACGACGAGGCACACATTGGAAAGAAGCGCCACATGGCCATTGACCCCGCCCAAGACCCCGCTAAGGAACTCGAGAACAACAAGATGGCTCACACAACGATCTACACCGCGCGCCACTACCTCAACCAGGGTTACACCATCGTCTGTGACAACCGCTTCACTTCGGCACTGCTGTTTCAGGTCCTCTACACCAAGCTAGGAACCTTCGGATGCGGGAGCCTACGCGCCAATGCTGCCGGAATGCCATACGAGTTCACGGAGGAGTTGCGCAAATTCAAGAAAGAGCACGAACGTGGTGACAGTATCCTGCGTCAGAGCGGCCGGCTACTGCTGAGCATCTGGTGTGACACCAAGGCCGTCCCTCTACTCAGCACCCACGTGGATCCCTTGGCCGGAAAATGTACCGTCGGAAGACTCATCGGGGGCCAGAAACACCTAGTCACTTGTCCACCGGCAGCCATGACTTACACGGAGACCATGAATGGCGTGGACATGGCCAATCACCTCATCTCCTCGTTCTATGTCGGCAGGAGGTCGATTAGATGGCACCGCTACCTTTTCTTCCAAAAGCTCAACCAGATTCTCGTCAATGCCAGGCTCAACATGGTCATGGTCTGCGGCCTCAATAGGGCTGGCAAACGCTCCCAGTTGACTTACCGAAGATCGCTGGCCAACCAACTCATCAACCGAGTACGCAAGACACGCCTCATAAGACTTCCAGCCATTTTGGGTACCAGTCATCGCCACGAAAAGAGTACGAGGAGCCGCAGATGCCAGGTGTGCAGGAAGTACAGACAGGAACGGCACGAGACCATCTGGTGGTGCGCAACTTGTCGCACGAACGTGTGCACGGACGAAAGCTCGAGAAGAAGGCACGGTGGACGAACTTGTTGGCAGCTGCATCAAGATCGCCTGGATCTCGATTTTTAGGCTGAATTTTCATTGAACTTGTATAGCTTTGTACAGCCAACGCCGAATAAACCTTGTAACCTTTGTTCAGAATTATGTTTTCCCTTTGCCTAACTGTGACTTTGACTTTTCAGGAAAAGACTAAAAGCCCCAAACCTCACTGACACTGGACCCGGTATTCGTCGTGGCTTCAGGTACTCAATCCGAGCCTGAAACCGCGACGAATGCCAGGTCTCAGGTGACGGCGGGGTGTGGGGTTTTCTTTGGGTGGAACTTAGCCAAATTCTCTGGGTATTGCGATGTTAACCGTCACCATAAGGGTTAAAAAAAAAGCCAAACTCCACCATTGCGGAGCTTGGCTAGTATGCGGGTCTCTTTTGATTCAGGGATGGTCGAGACCAAGTCCATCCCCTCAGTACAAAGTCCCATTTTTTGGACTTAGCCACATGCCAAGTCATCATCCAAGTCATCATCCAGTAAGGGTCATCCTCAGGCTTGTAAGTAGTGGTCTCTGCCCCACCACCACACCCTCATGATCCACAGTCATCGATCGCCTAACCTTCGAGACCAGAAGGAAAGACGGGCCTCAGGTGGATCACTACACTAAGGAACTCGTCGAAAAACACGAACGTCCCAATGTTCGACGCCTAGCCACCTCGTCAGCTAGCTAGTTCATGAATGTCTCGTCAAACACCCACTTTAGTATAGCACTGGCAACGCTCGAAACGACTGCCTTTCAACAAGTTCCAACCAGTCTTTGCTGCAGGTCCAATAGCTCAGCTACAGTTCAGAATGGAGTACCACTCGTCACCAAAACGAAGCCACTAGTCCAACTGCTCCGACCAGTTCCAAGAGACCTCTCCGAGCTTAAAGGGCCACCGCCACTATTGCCACTAGGTCCGGCAGCACTCTGGAGATGTACTACAGGACGAACCCACAGCTCACTGCCAAAGCGTTGCCACCAGTCCAAATGGCTCAAACAGCTTAGAACCTTCCAAGCCCGAAGATGAGGCCAGGCTGCTCGTCGCCAAGTCTTTGCTGCTGGTCCAGCGGCTCAACCCAGTTTAGAACGGGGATCTGCCAGCACGAAGGCAAGGGGGATCCGTCGCTCACCACCAAAGCGTCGCCACTAGTCCAACTGCTCCGACCAGCTCAGAGACAGCCCACCCTCAAGGGAACGAGTGCTCACCACCAAGTCTTTGCTACTCGGTCCAACGGCTCAACCCAGCTAGAAAGGCGTCCCAATCATCACCAAGCAAAGCCACTAGTCCAAATAGCTCTAACCTAGTTTAGAACATCGACCCCAACATCGAGGACTTACACAGCTCATCACCAGTCTCGCAATTCGGTCCAGGTTGACTTACGAGGAGTGGGGTCCGCTAGCAGGACCCACAACCAAAGCCACTAGTCCAAACAACTCGTCCAGTTCAGAACAGTGCACCCAAAGGACGACATTGCTCACCGCTCGTCTTGCTTACTCAGTCCAACAGCTGGTTTCGAAAGGCGTGCCGATTTCCACCAAAGCCACTAGTCCAAACAGCTCAACAAGCTTAGAACGAAACGTCGAACCTAAAGGCAAGGGATCCATCCTCACAATACTGGGTGATCGTCGATAGGACAGCTTACGTTTGCACCAGTCTTGCAACTCGGTCCGAAGGGTCGACTCTGGTTTAGAACGGGGATCTGCCGGCACGAAGGCAAGGGGGATCCGTCGCTCACCACCAAAGCATCGCCACCAGTCCAAACAGCTCGACCAGCCTAGAACGTCGGGACCACAGTGCTCATCAGCCAAGTCTTTTGCCACCAGTCCAATGGCTCCACTCCAGATCAGGATGGCAGATCCAAGCCCGAAGGCGAGGGCCCACCAATTCATCACCGAAGTATCGCTACTAGTCCAATGGCTGCAACCAGCTTTGAGCAAATGACCCACACGCCGTCCTCATCAACAAGCCAACCACTTGGCCGATAGCGTCACCGATGCATGGTACAAGGCCAACACCAGCAAATAACAACTCCACATCCAAGTCACAGAAACACCGAAGGGAATCGGGAATTTCTTTCTCGCAACAAACCCGGTATACTACCTGTAACCTACCCGCCGTATAGCCAGTGCGCCCGAGAGACTCCGAAGAATCACGGGACGATCAAAGACCTGACGGAGTAACATAATTGGCAGGCCCCGGGTTCGCTCTTTCACTCAAACAGTCCAAGCCCAGTATACTACCTGTAACCTACCCGCCGTATAGCCAGTGCGCCCGAGAGATTCCGAAGAATCACGGGACGATCAAAGACCTGACGGA
>JAHWFP010011729.1:53869-71451 GCA_023313725.1 Lithobius niger | reverse complement strand
CTCATTATATTTTCTACAAACCCACGTCCATCTGTTACCTCTTACCCGGCTACAGTGGTGGACTGCTACACTCTGGAACAGAACCACATCAGTTTTTACCTTTTTCCCACTGCATTGGTGGATGTATATAACCCTGTCCATCCTACGCCTTTTCCTTTTACAATGCTACGTTCGTGAACAGAATTACACCCAACCTTTATCCTTTTCTGGCAAATACTAGGGCCGCGCTCACTTCCACTGTCGACATAATGTAGCGGGATCTGCCTTCTTCCTGTTTGGCTGGGTTTCCCCCTTCCCTCCTCCCGTCTGTGCCCCTATCACTTCCTCAACGGTGTGTCCGCTTTACGCGAAGCTCCAATTAATTGAAAGTTGGGTAACAATCAACCATACAAATGATTTAAGTAGCGTAAAGATTTATTTTCAAATTCAGAATGTTCAAACATTCCGTGAAGTATACTTCTAAATCCATCAATTATTGTTGTTTGGCTCTTGTAAAACACGCCTTTACCAATTGACACGGCATCTGTGCTTAAGAATTGGTACGACCCACGGCCCTCGTTGCTGTGTGGCTTTGTCTCTTAGCTCTTGGCTCAGGCCTCTTCCAATTGTGTCACTCTGATGGTTCCCCAACTCCATGTTCGATCCGGATATTTTTTTGATAAACTTTGTCCAGTTACCCGTGCTACCGCATGCAAAGTGTGGTTTGGATAGTCCTTATGGTTTTCACGTGATGCGCGGTCTAAGTTTGCATTGGAGTTTGGAGCTCCGCTCCAAAAACAAAAATAAAAAGGTTGTATTAACTCACAAGCCCCAAATGGTTTCAAGATGGGCAACAGGGCCACAAACTCCTGACCACAAATTTGCGAAATACATATTTATAAATTAGATGCTACAGACAAAATATCATACAAAACTGCAATAGGTCAGTGACACGACGTAGTATTATTGTGTATAACTCTATGGTGGAACCAGTTACCGGGTTAGCTGCAAGGAGCACTGGAGGGAGAAAGGAGGATCGTCTTATTGAAGCCAATGCTATTAGACTGGATTTCTTAAGCCTATAACGCGCGATATTTGTTGCTGGAGAAAACAACGTTGTTTTAAGCCTAGAAATCCGCTCTCAAAGCACTGTCTTGACTAGAAGTGCCGTTGTTATCCGGTACATTTTAATCTAGTGCACCTTGTAGCTATTACCTCCAAATGGTGTCTCGTAGCCAAAATGACGTCACATGACGCTGCTCTACAGTAAAACGACACACTAAATCTAAAAATGTCAAGTGCATAGAACAAAAATAATAATACTGATGACGTTAACAAAACTACAGGAAATTTAGATAGGGACATAGTAACCACGATGCACAAATTTTGAAAGTGCGCAGTTCTTAAGATTTAATTTAAAGGCTTGTAGTAAGTTAACCAGGACTACACCTGCAGATAAAACATGATCGGAGAAGAAATTATGCCTAGTGCCCAGTATGGACTTTGCAGATATCAATTTCTAGGGGTGTCCTCAAGTCCGTTTATCCCGGCAAACTTGAAAAACTGAGCACGGATCAATATGCCTCATGTAATAACGAAAAAGTCTGACAAAGATCCGCCTTTAATCTTTGAAGCTTAAGGGATTCTAATTTAAAGAATTTATAATCTAATCTCTTACGAGAAAACGACTCTACCCCTTAAAGATTTCATTTCGTGACTCCCCGCTCTACAGATTCCATGAAATCAATATTGTGTAGGTAGTGTCGGGACCAAACTGGACGTGCGTATTCCAGACTTCAAAAGCTAGATTAAAAGCCCACACCAATCAATATACATATGTCAACAGACACCAACCCATAAACGCACACCAACACACACGTAATAGAAGAAAAGGACACAATACCACAACAGCAAGAATTGTAATCTAAAAATAACAAAGATTCAGTAAACCTTTATTATGGACTGAATTCATTGAGACGATGTGACCGAGACACAAAAACCAATAGAAGCTCCTCGTTTATTGTGTGCTATGGCGTTTCCTTTACTCTTTTATCCTTTTCCCGCTTCAATGGTGGATTTGACATAGAACAACAGCTGCCCTTTTCGGTTTTTTTTTTCACTACGTAGGTGGATTGCTGCTTTTGGGCAGAACCATGTCTAGCTTAATATTTTTTGGGGCACATTGGTGCACGGCTACATTTTTGGACAGAATATAGCTGCAGTATTGTTAGGGCGCGTTTACGCAAGGACAATTTTCACGCTTACTAGCTTTTACTTGGTCAATACTAAATCTGCTGGCTGCTTCTCGCCTTTGTCGGAGAATGCGGCTTTCAAGTTGTCTATACGTAGTAACCATGGCAACAACGCGGACGCAAATTTTCTCCTCGTGCCTCGCGACACGACGTACGATGCTTGCAATATGACAGCGTCGATTTATGACAACAAGAAAACAATTTTTACTGCAGTACAAGACGACGGACAGATTCCTGAATACCGGCATTCGAAGGGTTGTCTTCGAATCGATAACTCCGAAATGGACGCCATGTTGGATTTTGAATTCTCGCTGCGAGTAGCTATTTATTCTGGCGTCGTTTGATTACTGCTAGGAGCTGTTTTTTTCAACCAGAATAGCAAATTTTGGATATAGCGTGAAATGGCAACAGTGTTGTAGCAATGTTTAAAATGACTGTTGCACTTTGTTCTTTATCCGTGTTGTTATTTATAATACGTTTAATTTGTTGTCTATTACCGCAATCATTTAATAGAAACGGGAAATTAATCGTAAATAAATAAAGGTTGCCTAGCAAATAGCTTTTGGCGAGCGAGAAGGTCTCGTTGCGTAAACGAGCCCTTACAGTTCTTCATTTCAGCAGCACTTTCTGTTTAAAAAAAATGATATTCCATCTGTCTCTTTCCAGGTGATCAAATTCGGTGTCCCAAGTGCTGGGCGTGTCCCTGCCATGGCGCAAGTTGGTGCTGCGATGACTGTGGAAACTCCTTTAACACCTTCGAAACAAAAGGCCAGTGTCCAGCATGCAGCAAGCAGTTCCAAGACACCCAGTGCGCGAAGTGTAAGCAGTGGTCTCCCCATGCTGAATGGTACCAGTGCATTCGATGCCCCAAATGCCAGTATCATCCTTGCAATGAAGACATGTGGTTCTGTAACTGCGGTCATTCCTTCAATACGTTTGATACTCGAGGTCGTTGTCCGTCTTGCAGCCACCAGTGGCAGGATACTGACTGCTTGTCTTGCGGTCAGACTTCGCCACATCTGGACTGGTATGAGGGCCACTAGAAAGAGTAACACAGACTTGCTAAACTTCTAAATCTCTACCTGTAGTGAGAGATGCGAAATTTTAGACTTACTGTACCAATCAAATATTTTTCCATCATAATCTTGGACAAATAGTAGGCTTATTGGACATTCCTCCCACAACTAGCTTGTTTGTTTAAACGTCTCCCAGTTTGTCGCCTGAAAGTTGGCACTGATTGGTGAATAAGGCGTGGATGTCATCGCAGTCAGCTTCCAATACAGTTTGTTGAATAAAAAAGCAAAGTTACAAGCAAGGTTAGCAAGAGAAAAATATCCAATAAGCTACCTATATCAGCCGACTACGTTGAATCAATCCAGCAAAAAAAAACTAAATGCTGATGTTCCGGTTGAAAGTTCGGCTGATGCAAGGGTTTCTATGCTTTGGTTGCTTATCAATGTAACTATACCGACATTAACGCACCACCATAAGAAACTAGAAGAAACTGGAACTCTTTTGGCGGTGTGGTAATGTCAGTGCGTTACCAGGAAAAAAATCATTCACGGTTCATAAATGTAGCCAACGTTAATAACCATTTTTGTTGTAGGAATAAATAGACAATTTTCCTTGATTGTTGTATAGGAGGTGTGTGTGTTGAATTTAAAGAAAGTTTGGTCGCCGTTTTGTCCACGATTATTGGGTAGCATAATCGTGATTTGCTCGCCGAGTAGAGGAGAGTTATTACTATTTGTCCAAGACGTAGTGTTTAGGAGCGATTATGAAGATGGGCCAATGCATAATAAGGGATTATGACCGACAATCAATTACTTTTAGATTAATTTTTTTAATGAAATAAGTAACTCTGTTTTGTGGCTACATTGACAAAATAAATTATCGACCATTCCACGCCATAAGCAGCACAATAACTAACAGGTTTCAAGCAAACAAGAATTGTTATGAATTTGATTAATCAATTTGAATAAAATTGTTCAAACTATCCTGTCTGAATTGCTCATCACTTAACAATACGCAGTATACAAATCTTTGGCCAATGGAAAGTATTTATTGAATTATTGTTGAAATTCCAAAGGTGATCGCGAACCGGCTCGCTGGCTAGCTGCGTAAAATCCAGGATGTGGCATGACTAAATTCCACTGGATTTACAAGTTAATAAACTTAAGGGCTCAGCACTACATTTTAAAACTATGAAAGAGAATTCAGACTGGAGACTTAGCTCAGCGTGATTCTTAGGGTGACAGACATCCTGTGCTGCCCTTGTTTCTTTTTACCTCAAAATAATAATCACGTCCGCAGAGGATAGGGAGTTAATTTATTTACAAAATTATATAATCTCTAGAACACGACACTCCTCCAAACGCTAAAAAAAAACGTAATTCATATTTTTGTTTCCTATATGTACAAAAGCATAATTTCGAAATAACAGAATCCAACACAACAATCGAAAAATTTAAATCATCAAACATGCAGAACAATTTAATTACAACTGAAGAAACACACATCAAACTCATTATGAACAAAATCATGAAAAAATATTGCTAACTTCGAAAATCATCCAACAAAATAAAAGGGTACGGTATGTTAGCTCAATCCCTTCATATATGTGACAGACAGTACCGAAAAGGCAAACTTCTTAAACAAGATATTTATAGAAAATGGAATTGTTGACAATGGCATCTTACCATTTTCAAGCAACAGTCACTTTACGTCTCAGCGTAATTCAGTTACCTTCACAATTGGCGAAATCTCAACTGCTATTAACAAACTCAAACCAAGTTACGCTGTCGGACCTGAAGGCTCTTCTGACTTTTTTCTTTAAGCAAATTGGGCCGGAAATTTGTTTTCCTCTCCTCAAAATTTGTAACTTGTCTTTTAAACTCTGAACATTACCGTCTGTCTGAGAACAGTCTATTGTTGTCCCAGTGTTCAAAAAGGGAAATGATTCGGCCCAAAAAAATTATTGCCAGATTGCGTTAACTGCTATCCCATGTAAGTTAATGGAATCCATCAAAAGAAATAAGATGCGGAACAATCTCATTTTGCACACACTGGCTAACACACGCAGATTTTTGTGGCTTTGCACACTCAATCAGCGCATCCCTGTGTCCATAAGTAATTAGCCGTTACATCGGCCATTTTGAGAAGTTTTTCGTTTGATTTCTTCGTTCACATTTCGTCCACACAAATCCCTGAAGTTTACAGTTACTAAAACACCAGAACGCAAAGCATTTTGTTGTTTAGTTATTAACATAAACCCCGTTTGGTCGTAGATGTTCGTATTGTTGCGTAACCATCATCTAACGTGCATCCCTTTATTCTTATGTAATCCACGGCGTCCTTCGTTACAGTTCAGCTTTTAGTTCGTCCAAGCTTATACAATAAATCTAAGAACCAGTGTTGATTGTTCAAGCCATTGCTGCTTGAAATCTGTGATTGCAACATGGAAAGAAATGATACTTTAATTCCCTGGTTGCGATTTTCAACACACTCCCACGTATTTGTCCTTACTCGTACAAGCCTCAAACTAACAAAACGACCCCGTTCAGATAACCACGCATTCGTATGCAAACGTTCAGCTGCGAAGGCCTTCCCAATTTGACGCTAGCCATGAGCAATAAGTCTATGGGATTTAACACGGGGTAAACGTTGCTAGCTATCTACTGACTAGCTAGACAGCATATAATCAAAACAACGTTATTGATGTGTCTTTCTCTCTACGAATGGTGGACACTCATTCTTAAACTTTTAGTTTTTCTTTATCCCTGCACCTTCGCCTTACATTTTCCACTATTCGAAAGATTTCTGTAGCATTGGGCTTTATCCTGAACATGGTAAAATACGTTTTTAGTTGCTTACAGTTAAGAGACACATGTCTGCTGGTTGGGGCCGGTGGATTTATTTCAGAGTCTGGGCCCTGGGCCCTGGGCCATGCGCTCTACCATACTATATACAGCACACTGAGGACAACTCGACAGTATTATTTTTATTTACGGTGCCCTGGTCCGAAGCCACATACCTCCACAACATAATAAGAATACAAAACCACAAATTCTTGTTTCTTGTTTCTTTAATTAGAGTCTAAAAGGCCTCAAAGCCGTACACTCTTTACTATGTTAAACCTAAACCTAAACCTAACTTAACCTAATCATACACCACCACTAACGCAACCTCACTGGCCTCAATACGGATAAAGTCACCTGGAGTTCGAGAGCTACACCGCCTGCCACCGCGCACAAAGTCACACTGCCTGGTACACCCCAACGCACATGCTACCAAGAAGACCAGGCGACCCATCAGGCTCAACAGTCCGTGTCAAGCCAGAAAGTGTGTCCCACCTGCACAAATTCTATGGAGGTGGGGAGTAGTTGGGTAGAGGAGCGGCGATTAGGACGGGGTCCCAGCCTGGGTGAAACGACCGGTGGCCTTACAGAACTTAAGGATCCTAAGGACAAATTCTATTATTCATCATCGACAACCAGTCTTTTAACAATCGGATCTACAATCGGATGATCCGTTACGTGGCGGGAACTCGCTAGCATGTGTCTAGATAAACAAATGCTAAGAATGCTGGTGAGCCAACAATTATTCAGGAAACGTGAAAAGAAAGCATTATCCTTATTGCGAATTCGATTGTTAATTACAAAACAAAAACGAACTCTTTTGAGGTAAGATTTTAATTGATCCTAAGTCAAAACATCAAAGGAACACAAATAAACTGTCTTGTAAAGTTTAGATACTGCAGCGTTGCTGTACTGATTAGTCCACGTGAAATCTAACTGCTGTGGTCAAATGTTTTCACCATTTTTACTTTTGAACATGATAGATCAGTGCATTGTCGTAAGCTAAACGACATCGCTGGAAAATGTTTAAAAACTAATCGTTTTAGTGTACTTAGCAAAGATCTACAGGTAATTTAGGGTCCTTGCGAGTCCTTGAAAACCTGGAAATGTCCTGGAAAGCAATAATGAAATTCCATTCCTGGAAAAGTGTTTAAAAATACTGAAAAATGATATATGTATTATAAGTATGGTGATGAACGGATAAACGACTGTACCTGAAGAACACTGAAAAATTTAGCCGAGAAAGTAGACGAATGTGTAGCCTTACATAATTCTTCCTCTGTTTGAGCATGAAAGTTTTGAAATTTGACCCTGACTTTAATTATATTTACGTGTTAATGGTTGGATAGATCCGAATCAAACGATTCGTTTTTGTTTTCTAATTCGTGCTACTTTAGCGTACGAGGCAGTTTAGATCGTTGTTCTCCTTTATTTTTTTTTTTAGGTTACTATACTTATTTATTTATTTATTTTTTATTAACAACAACAAACAATAAATATAATTTAGATTAGATTGTTCCAATGTTTTGCATCTTGATAGTGTTAGATTTGCTGTAAAGACGCTATGGCTAGCGTTTGCTAATTGCCATTTTTGCGTATAACACTGTTTCAAACAATGTAAAATAAACTATCTGGTCGTTTAGAGCTCTCTAACCCCTGAACCATTTGGCCAATTAGAAAAGGCCTTATGGAAAGAGCGCATCTACAGAGCAAGAGCTGTAAATGAGCTAAGAACCAGCTTTATGGGACAAATAGTTTGATCTGTATATATCATATTAGAAATGTGTCGTGCCAAAAACTTATTTCATGTTTTCAGTTCAGGTCCAGATATCCGATTTGCTTCGGCGGGTTTTAATGAATTTTGGCATGCTTGTTGGCCAAGTCCAACAAAGCTTACGTAGCAAATTTAATCGAAAAATGTTCCCAGCCGGCGGAACTATTAAGCGTCAAAGATAGGCGGGTGTAGGTCAAACCTCTAACACTTGGCGTTTGGTGTAAATGATCCACCTAAAACCAAAACTGGGATAAGAGAAGCCGCCAAGTTTTCAAAAATGTTCGGCCTTTGAAAGTAGTGATATCATTCAATCAGGGAAAGGCCGCCAAGGTTAATCCTATTAGCCATGTTAAGCGCACGTACTAATAGTTCGAAAGTTAACGGTAGCAATCTTCAAGTTTTCATTTACGCCCAAAATATTTTTCGGTGCGCTTAACTTGGCTAATAGGATTAACCTTGACGGCCTTTCCCTGATTGAATGATATCACTACTTTCAAAGGCCGAACCTTTTTGGAAACTTGGCGGCTTCTCTTATACCAATTTTGGTTTTGGGTGGATATCATAACTTTCATAGGCCTGTGAATACAAAGAATCCCACGGTCCAATCGTCATCTCTACTTTTTTGGTCCGGAGGTTATTTTATGTCTATACATTTTCTCATTCATAATTGTCACATTTGCCATTGCCCAATTAGCCGTTACATCAGCCAAATTGACACGGTTTGGTTTTTTGTACACCCATGTTTCACAGGCTTAAGTTTGTTCAATCGCAATTTTGAGCGCACTGGCTACCAAACGCTGATGCTCGTTCGCTTCGCTCATTCACAAGGTTAATTTTAATCACGCAATGAAGCTGGAATTGCTCACTAAAATAAATCACGTTACCGTATCCAGATTGGTAACGACTGATCTTTATCAATGGCGTATTGCAAAAATAATGTGGTTCACGAATAACAGTCGGCAAGTCATTATTTTGATTGTTGCAAACTCGAAGAAGCTGACGTCATCATGCTGCTCTTTGAAGAAACAGGCGTTTCATCTTCGTCGGCCATCATTGTTTGCCACCATTGACTAATTGAAGGCTTGTTTTCTTTAACTGTAAGTTAGCTTGTAAGTATGTAGGATAAACTGAGCGCATGGCTTGAAGGCCGCATATTTGTTTTTGGCACAATAAAGAATGTAATCTAATCTAATTGAAGCGGATTATTTGCTTATTGGTGGTTTCGGCCGACGCAAAATGGCGAGTTTGATTTTGGCCGGGACATGTCAAGATGCTTTCGGTGCGATAATTTTAAATTAGTAATGGTACCAAAAATTCTTAATGTAATCCTACGAAAATTAGTAAACCATAATAGAATGAAAATTATTGAAAAGAGGTGTGCTCCAATAAATCGGATGGCAAACTTGTAGTTTTTATTAAATTTTTTTAAATTAGGCTACAACTGGCACTAATTACAATATTTTTTTTTTAATCATAGATTCTAACAAAGGTTTGCAGTTATTTACCACTGCGTTTTTCTAATTATAGTTTCGCACGGAACAAATGACCTTTTTTTTTGGTAATACTGTAATTCCCGTAAGTTTTTATCTGAAATCGACATCTGATTTTTCTCAAGTTTCATTTATTAGTTTTGAAATTAGAAGTGTCAGGTTCACCATACGTAATCTTTTATGCAAAGTTTTTATTTTGAGATCGGTTGATTGAGGGCACTTTTTCTCCATAAAGAACTCGTTCCCACCTGTGCTGACGATCTGCATATTGTTTCCTAATATTCTTTCCTGCAAAATTGTCCCTTTTATCGTCGTGGGGCAGATAATTCAGTTTGGATTCGTGTCCCGTAAAAAAAACACAACCAAACATTTACAATAAAAGAGATTCTGTCTCTTAGTGAAACATTCCATTCTGAATTTTAATTGAGGCCGCGGTCTGCTGCCCTGCGCCCCATAAAACAAAGGGAACTACATCAAACTCACAAAGCTTACACAACCTACCCAGAACTACAACTACACAAATATAACCCATCGTACCGCGCTAACACAATTTCACTCAGCTATCGCCGTACTGTCGCACAGTGACATTACCACACCAGTACTCGGTTGCCCCATGTCCACTCGGAGTACACAGGGAATGCCACACAGGTAAGACAACCAACGGGATGATCGGGGGGGGGGGGGGTCACCACCTATTTGCAACAACATTGTATTCTGACAATTAAGTGCTGAAACGATAAGCGTGTAACACTTAAGCATGTTATAATCTACTGTTGGATGACAATACAAACAATGGTTACAACAATAATTTTGAAGTTACGAGCCACTTCAAGGCCACGCGCTTCTAGCCCCCATTTTAGAAAAAGGCACTTCCTCATATGACACTTTACCTGTCTGCCGAAATTTAGATCTGGCAACTTTCCCTAATGAGCTGTAGAGATGGCTTTATACCCTAAGAGAATTAACATGGGAGCCTGCGGACTAGTTACTAGTAACACAAATCAACGTTATTGAGGACACTTTTTCTCCATAAAGAACACGTTCCCACATTTTCATGTTGAGGTTTTCTTCGTTACCGGATCCAAGACACCTGATTCAAACGATTTGCAAAGATTTTTACCGCGTGGGGAATTTACACCATGTGTGCTGGACGTTAAATGAAAACTTGAACATTGCTACCGAAAGTAGCAATGTTCTAGTTTTTATTTAACCTTCAAACTATTAAGCGGTACGATTTTGGTGTGTTGATATCACTCCTTTGAACGGCCGAACCATTCGGAACTTGGCGGCCCCTTTTACCAGTTTTGGTTTTTGATATGATATCACTCCTTTTTTTTTTAATTGTGTATTAGACCCAACTTCACTACCGTGCAGATGTGTAATAAAGTGCCACGTCAACAAGAAATTGGTTTTCAACACTTTTCTACTTCCTTTTGCCCTGAGGCCGAACCATTCTTAACTTGGTCACCTCTTTAAATATTTTTGGTTTGGCTTTAATTTTGTCGTAATTTCTTTTATTTATTTAGCTTAGGGGAGTCTTACTTTCACTGGGAGTCTGGCTAAATTTTATTATTTTGTCCAGTGAATGGCCATTAAAAATAATTAGTCAGTTTACGTTTCAGTGACTTCACGTAGTTTTAGTTGTTTAGGCTGCGAGTCGCCGACATGCTTAAAACGAAGTGAACGTAGGCTCGTAGGCTCGTAACGCCCAACCGCTAATCTGTTTGTTATTAGACGTTAGGGATGTTTTTAAAGTCAGCGGCTTGCAAGCTGCTTGGAAGCGAGGCAAACTTTCCCGTTTTTTAATTCAAGCCACTTGCCGCTGAGAAACTTTTTCGTCTTTTTAAGCCGCTGGCCAGCCAACCAAGCGAAGAAAAAGGGTGCTGAGTTCGCTGAGCTTACGCAACCAATATGGGGGCACGATGTGCGCATGCGCCATTGCCGCGGATCAACAATCGGCAACAATCATCATGCAAGCGATGAATCTACATGATACGTGCGTGATAAGTACGATATTGATAGCTGCCAGCAGCTCAATTGCTTTATATTTACTCTCATCTTCTTAAACGGTTCTAATAATGCGATAAAACCGAGAAGAGAAATTTTATAGCTGATTTTGTCACGGTCGGTCATGTTTGTGCTTAGTAAACTTCAAATAACGTCGTTTTTAATCTCAGCTTGAAAATGGGAAAAGCGAAGGAAGCCGAGACCAAGCAAACTCAGCGCTCAGCAAGCAAGCCGCTGACTTTAAAAACATCCCTGTTGCCTGACGTGACTTTCCGAACTAACCGAAACCACGCTCGCGCAGGGATGTAGTCTGAAAATGTGAATACAAGCATTTACGAGAGTGGTAGTTTTTGGTAGTTGGTACCATTCTTGGTAGTACTAGTGTTGAATTAAAAAATTATGAAAAGTTTTTATTATAATTTTTACTTAGATAGCCAAGACCATGATGACTAGACCAGCCAAGAGACATCATCTTCCCGATTAAAAAAAAAAAACAGTCTAGAACCCAACTCCACTCTGTGTCGGGCATATAATTATACAAACATTGAAAAAAAAATTTGTTTTTAATTGTTTAAATAAAAGCACCATGGTTTTTACCATGAGCATAGGCTTCTTAGGCTTAATAAAGAAAATCAAATCAAATCACAGGGATCTGGTTAGCCGGGCTATGTGGTTGTCCAAATAAAGTTAACAGACTTGATGGGGGAAACATGTCCGGGGGGGGGCGGCGGGGGGATTTCGGGAAATGGGCCCACCACGTTTTTAAGGCTTGAGGCGCCTCTGGGCTCGTCCCTCGGCACAAGACAAAAGTTCCCCAACAGACAAATGTGCCCGCAGAAACGGCGCAAAGGCCGCTTTTTTTTTCACCAACAATCATTTTTTAACAATCGGATGTCTACAACTATTATTTGGCGGCGACACAGTAGCGTGTGTCTAAATTTTGGCTTTCTATAAAAAAGGTACACAGATTACAAACAAAAACTTCGAGTGTGCCTTAAAAAAAAAGAGTTATATGATTGGAGTTCACTTTACTTTTTGAAAAGCAGACGAATACAAATTTATGATTTTTAATTTAAATAATCAAATGTAGCGTACAATTCAGAAAATTGCATCTGTTAAAAATGCTGTTGTGCTTTAAGAATAATTTAATTGGCAAAGAATAACAGCACTTAAAACAGATGCAATTTTCTCAGTTCTGCATTTGATTATTTTAATAAAAAAATCATAAAATTTTCTCCGTGACATGTACATTTTTAACAAGTAAACTGAAACTGAATCGTATAACTCTTTTTTTTTTTACGGCATACTTGACGTTTTTATTTGTAATTTTTCAATACGTCGTATTAATTTAGCGGTGCGCTAGCGAAAAAGCAACCGGCAACGCAAAACAACCATTAGGGCTCGTTTACACAGCGACTCGCCTTTGCATTCTCGCAGCTAGAACTCAATCGCGATGGCAAAGGTGACATTGCCATGGTAACAACGCTAAATGAATTAGCTAAATCCGACATCGTTTGAGTAAATACTTGCAGTCTTATAATCCGTGCCAATAATATAAAGAATTCCTCATGACGAAACAATTTTCCCAAACGCTTCTGAACTCACGTTATTTGCTGTTTTCGTTGCGAGGCGGCAGACATAAAACCGCCGCCATGTTGGAATTTGAGGTGATTTCTAGCTTCTAGCTGCGAGAATGCAAAAGTGAGTTGTTGCGTAAACGTGCCCTTACATCGCCAATGCCAACGTTATCGCTGTGCAACCCCGGAAAGCATAGCGCTGACGGGTAACCACTTCTGACTAAACTCCCCTCCCATTGGCTAAACGGCAGGCGTGAAAAAAATCATTCTTAGGCGGCGGCAAAGATCAAATTATTTCTAGTCGGCGTTAATCGCTAAGCCAATATTCGGAGAGCAGCGGCTACTTCCATAAAGATAAGGCAACGGCGCCGTTCTTGTGAAGTATTCATTATTCATAATGTAAACCTTACTTTATCGCTTCATTTGCTGAAAATTATCAACTACTAGTGGAAACGGCCGGAAAACCGTACGGGCAGTATTAAAGAAATATAACTTACACACTATTCAAAATGAAAGTCTCTTCCCTTCCCACGCCAAGAAAATCCCCCAGAATTCTCTTAAGTGGCCTGAAAAAAAATTTTACTTTGTTTATAAATACTTCTTTGGAAACACCTTTTTTATGGATACTGCACATGCATCTGCCTCTCTTCCCCCTCTCCTCCCCCGCCTACCCTTCCCTCCCACTCTCCTCCTCTCCCTGCTTGCGCTCTCCCCCTTCCTCCCCACCCCTTCTCTTCCCCCTTCTCCCACCTCTTCTCCTTTCCTCCTGTTACCTTTCTCGTATTTCTGTATGGCATGTATACTGTGCATCTCAGTTCAACTCTCCTTTTACCAAGGTCGGACTGGCCCGTGTACCAAAGGCAGATGCGCCCTTCAGAATAGGCTCTCTGGCGCCCTACACTTTTTTTTTTTTAATATTAACATATTTTTAATATTAGCTTCTCGTTATTTTCTTTTGATATTAGCTGAGAAAGGGGAAAAAATGCAACGTAAAGGAGGTAACTAAAACGTTAGTATTGTAACACACAACACATACCTCGAATCGAACAGATACATACATTCACAACACAGATGAAGAAACACTCGTCCAAGCCGAAACTATCGCTTTTTTGGTTAACTTTGCAGTTCTAGCTTATTAGTGCATGTTTTTTTTAGCGAAATAATAAACGTAAAAAAATATATTATTTTGCTTGGGTTGTTTTTAATTTAAGGAGTGTACAAGTTAAGGTAATAGGCAGAGTGCTAAATTATTAGTTTAAGTGATAGTGGAAAAGTAATTTCCACATTTTTAAAAGGTCCGAAGCCTCCTCCTCCTCCTCCCCTCCCCCGGCCGGTGCCCTTTTTTGACTGTCTGGCAAATGCAAAAAAAGTAACCCAGTCCGACCCTGCCTTTTGCTGTGCCTTCTGTGCCTCACCGAGAATGTACTGCAGGGGCCTCTGAAACATACTCACTTGGCGGGGGGAAGGGTTCGAGCACCGGAACTGGGGCACCGTCACACGAATTCATAAAAAATTTTCCAAAAGAAAAATCTTTATTTTTTAAAATAAGGGCCTCGTGTATAGTGAGGAGCGGGGTAGGGGGAAGTGAATTTGAAACATTTTACTGCCAATTAGTGTTGGAATTTTCACACGAATTCATTTCAAGTTTTTCAACAAAACAAATTATTTTTCTTGGAAACAAAGACTCCTACAGTGGGGGAGGGGGGGGGCGGCGGAATTCGGGGACCCTGGATGCTAGCGTATTTTTAACGAAATCAGCTCTTTTTTAGCAGCAGCAGTATGCCTAACAGCCTAAGAAATCGTAAACATCCATCACGTTGAGTACCGAATGCAATCTTCAGTCATAATTTTCTACTGAAAAGAAATTATGTATTTATGTCTTTTATGTTTACGCCAGTCTTAGTATGGGTCAGCCTATAGGGCCTACGTGTTAAACTCTCAACTTTGAGAGCTCATAACTCCGTCAAAGTGAATATTTTAAAACCAAATTTGGAATCTAGCATCCACTAGTCAAGGTCTGTGTACAGTCCAAAAATTTTGAAAATCCTATAGCCGAACTGGAGATCCAGAGAGGGACGAAACAGGCAACTTCTTGGTCTTCTTGTTCTTGGGATGTACCTTTCGTCTGTCCTCTCCACAAGTCAAACTACACCACCTAAAATCATGGAAATAGGATCAAATAATAGCTTCCTATAGGTGGGCATGAGATTTTTCAAGGTTATTTTAGTGTAACTGAAATAGTTATTTAGAAACAAGCCATCACGTGTTTCCTGAAACAATGCTATTTTTCTGATTAAAAAAAACAAATTCTCCTTACTGTAACCAAATTCTACCAACGAACAATTAGGAAACGTTCACAACATTTTTTTTCTGGCAATTGGACCCTCCGCCCCCTTTTGTTACTAAATAAATAAGAAGAAAGATCCGAAACATCTAATTTGTCCATTAAATAAATAAGAGAACATGTAATTTGTTTTCTAATCTGTTGCTTTCATTATATTATATTAAAAAAAAAGGGTTTTAATGACACGATGTAGTCACTTATTTCAAGGATGTTTGTCAGGTGGGGTTGCAACTCTCCACACACTGTATGGAGATCATGTTGAAGGAAAAAGAGTTCTATAACACGACGTAGTATTTGTTTCAAGGATTTTTTTTAGGAGGGGTGGGGAGGTGGCGCAACTTACAGCGTTCTATACTGCCTAACTTCGAGCTCTCAGATATTTTAGCACACTCTACGGAGATAATGTTGAAGGAAAAAGAGTTCTATAACACGATATTATTTCAAGGATATTTTTTGTGGGGGGGGGGGGGGCGGGGCGGGGGGCGCAACTTATAGCGTTCTATATTGCATAACTTCGATCGTTTCGATATTTTAGTACACTGTACGGAGGAATAATGCTGACTCAAAAATACCGTGTTTTATTTTCATCAGAATGTTTCAAGACCAAACGTTCAAAAAAAATAAACGTTCTAAAAATAAGGTGAAGTAAATAAGGCGAGTCCGGAAATTTGGGAAGGTAGGGAGAGAGAAAAAGCAGGCGTGGAAAGGTGGGAGGTTGAAGCAGTTGAGTCGTCTCTCGTATAAACGTTTGTTTTTTTTTTTTTGGGGGGGGGGGCACGATCGAGGAAAGCATAATTGGGTAAGTAACGTTCTATTCAAAGGTCTGCATTACAGTTAGAGAACATGAGAAAGCAAAAAAAACGACGTAAGTAATTAAAAAAAATGAATGTGGAGTAGGCATGGGGGGGGGGGGGGGGGAGAGGCGGTAGTAAGTCAAGACCAACAAAAAAAAGGACCACGTCATTTTAGTTATATTATAAATTAAATTCACCCGTCTTTAGACGGGATGTAAGAACCAGGCAACTGCTAGATGCTCCCGGGATGCCACGCGAGAAGTTGGGAAATAGTGACACGTAGTGTGTGCTTAACTTTGGGGAGGGAGAGAGATTGGGGGGGGGGGATTGGATGCGAAGTATGTCGTAGATTTTAGAAAATGTTCAGGGGGAACGTTAGCAAGCAAACTAACTAAATCCCACAAATGGTTATTGCGCCATGTTTTCAAGACCGAAAGCAACCAAACGTTGGATTTTCAGAAAGTAAATTTAAAAATGTAATTAACTTGTAGGTACACCAACAGATGGCAAGTATACATTGCAGAGACACGGGACCAAAATGACTGAATATCACAAAGGTAAGTCAGCTCGTTCATAAACGACTCGTGTTTCTACTGTGAAAACTTCAGTTTTTCATGTTTTCGTGCGTCACATGTTGTAAAGTTGCCATCTCTTGCTTGCTGGCTTGTCCGTAATTACCTAAAGACTGTAATTACGGGATGGCTAATTACGTCGTTCTATTCGAACGCTTCAAAGAAACATTTGCCAAGTGTGGAATGCGGGTCTTTGGCTACGTGCGAGAAACGTGCGTTCCTTTATGACCGAAAGTGTTTCCATATTTTGGCGGGAACAACGCCTTATAATGAAGTGGTTTGGTGCCAAAGGAAGTAATTCCGTCCCAACAAGCACGCAACAAGGACAGAACTCTTTGAACGAACTGTTTTGTTGGACAATTTCTCGATTCATGTGCGGATTGTTAAATGTTTATTTTTGTAAAATGCGTTAAGTCTAAGGATAAAGTAAAGAAGTTTGAATTTAACAAGTCTGCAGTGAAACCTTGAAATTACAATGTTTCTACTGCTAAACACGACAGTTTTATATGTTTTCACAAGTAAAATTATTCTACGATAGAAAAAATTAGATGAAATAAAATAATAAATATACTAATTAATAATTACAGTTAATCTGCCGCCTCCCAACAATCCTTGCTCTCACCTAAAACGTCGTATTGACCAACTGGGTGCAGAAAAAGCACAGCTGAAAAAAAACCAAAAAGCCTACAAACTCAACGAATCCAAGAGCTTATTCAAAAGATTAAAAACCAGGAATCCGAAATACAAATTCTGAAAGACGAACAATCACAAGAAAACGACATCTTCAATATAGCTTACGTGCAAGGTGTTCTTGAAAATTTAGACCAAGCAATCAAATTCAAAAGAAGCGCCAAGAAACTACCACTGTGGCGAGAACGAGGAAAGAGAAGAAGGATTGATTTCAGCCAGATGAAGATGAAGTACGAATGTCGTATT
>JAHWFP010011729.1:27036-39445 GCA_023313725.1 Lithobius niger | reverse complement strand
TTTTTTTCATCTGCAGGGCACCATTCTTTCCTTGTGTGGGGGAGTTCGTACGTAAGATCAGCGTTGCGCAACGCCAGTTGCTAAGGCATCAAAAGAATTTCAGTGTAGGTCTATGCGACTGGCTAGACAGATTGTTCAAACTGATAAGCAAAGCATACACTTGTCAGCCATGATTTTCAACAGCCACAATAATCTTTGCATTTCGTCTTCTAACTTGCACTGCACTGGGCTAACGTATATTTCATCGGGTTTTCAACAGGTAAGGTAAAAAAAAACCTCGTGTTTTCATTTATCTGTGGCATATAAAGGTAAACTGGACATAAGCCATTAGCGAAACTCGTACACTAGAAATTAATCATAGAAAGTCACCACAATGCACTTACCAGTGTCGTGAACAGGAAAAGAAGGGGGGGGGGGCAGTGCCCCTGCCCTTTTCGGAAATTGTCAGCCTTTTTGTAAAAAAATGGCCTTTTTGGACAACCTAAAGAAAAAATCCTTAAGACCTAAAAAGGGCAAAAGGGGTAAAAACGCAGTAAAAAAAAGTCCCTAGGAAAAGCCATCCATGAAAAGTCTAAAAAAAAGACCTGAAAAGAGCAAAAAAGGCTAAGAAAAAGTAAAGATAGGCAACAAAAAAAAAAGTCCCTAGGAAGTAATGTGCCCTTTTAATAAAAGTTGCCCCTGCCCTCTTAGGGATCTGTGCACGCAACTGGGACTTGCGTTTCATTCAAGTGACTGACCCATATTCAAACTAAGGAAACCAGTCCATCTCCAGATCACTGCCATATCACCTTAACCCAGAAAACCTCTTGTCCAGTGACCACAATTTACCTATCGCATTGTAAGAAACCGATCGCAGATTCAGAACTCCAAAATATGTTTATGAGAGTAAAATCGAATTATTTGTTAGTGGGCATCCAGAAAAACAAAAAGGTGTTTCTTGGAAGAAAAATGCCGCGTAGGCCAAAGAAATTATTATTATTTTTTTTTAGTTTAGCCTCCTAATCCAGCAAAGACACCGGTGGAAGAAATAGGACGGAAAGCCAAATCGGCTCGATTAGTGATACCGATTATGTTTTGTCCGACGATGCTTCCTGTCTGGCGATCGTAGAACCCCGTTTTGGGCGTCTTGTGTTTTTGTCAGACAGGTGTTCGAATACGCATCCCCAGTCTGGTCCCCACGCCTCATGGAGAACGTTGACAATGTCGAATTCGTGCAGCGTGTATTCACAAAGCGACTGCGGGGGGGGGGGGCTCTCAAACTTAAATTACTCAGAACGACTGTGTGCCCTAGGGGTTGATTCGCTGGAGCTACGACGCCTAAAATGTGACCTTTTGCTCATGCACTCCCTCCTACATCTCCAATGCGACATAAATTATTGTCACTTCTTTGAAATACGTGTAACTAGGGGACACCCTATCAAATTCATACAACCTAAGGCTACGTTGAAGTGCAGAAAGTTCTTTTTCTCATCTAGAGTGGTGAGTGTGTGGAATGGGTTACCGTCAGACGAGGTTTTGGCACCAAATGCTGGTGCCTTCTAACGTGGCCTGGTATTAAAGAGGAACTATCCGAACAGGCCTGTTAAGTACTATTGATGGCCACTAATATAGTACTGATTTTATTTTTTTCTCTTTTATTACTTTGTCTTTTTTTTTCTTTTACTTTTGGTGGGTTGTCATTGATTTATAATACTTTCCTGTCCAGTCACATGTATGTGAGTGGCAAAGTTAAAATTAGATGCAAGGAAAGCACTTTTTTAAATTAATAAAATAAAAACACAAACCTACATTATCTTTTTTACTGCAAAGGCGATTTGTAAGCAATTTGTAGTAAAAGTAGTGTCATTTTTTCGGGTGGGGAGGGGGGGGCGGGAAGAAGAAAGCCCTTAATGCTCGTCGGACCGGGACCTTCAACGACCCAGCTATGCAACGGGACTGATTTGTTTAAATGCTTAACGCTTTAGTCTTCTCCATGTTTTTACGGTTCCTTGGTAGTTTTATTTTAAGGTACTTCTTTTCCTTGTCCATGACGTTTACTAGCCTTTAATTTATCTTGTGGGAACATCTGCGCTACCGTACTCAAGTTACACGTTCATCGTTGGAATCTGCGGCATTCACACCACCAGACGATGAGTCACTGACTAACAAGCAAGGTGACTGTTTTCGAATGGCCTAATTTGGCATAATTTATAGGCCAACGCGAGGGAAAAATAAGGAACCATTATGCACGTAAAAAAAAAAAGACCTCAGCAAAGTTTTCAGCGTAAACTAGGGTTCTGGGCCGTAATATTCGTTTTACACGGTGTGGATCGACTAAACATACACCCCCACCCCCAAAAAACGTCCAACTAGTCCCAATTCTCAGGAGTGCGTGCGCAAATAGCACTTTAAAAGCGCAGTTCAACCGGGTAGGAACTCCTACTTTTCCAGTGCAACAGACTCGTTTGAAGTTTAAGGTAAAGTTTAACTGATCCGAAGTCAAAACAGCAAAGGAACACAAATAAACTTCCCTGTAAAGTTTCAAGTACTGTATTGTTGCTGTACTGTTTAGTCCACGTGAAACCTTACGACTGTATTTAAATTTTTTTTTTTTTTTTTTACCATTTGAACTTTTGCGCGCGATAGGTCTGCTAATGCTTGGTGCATTCTTCTTGGCTAAACAACATTGCCGCCGGAAAATGGTTAAAAATTAAGCATCTTAGTGTGCTTAGCACTGCTCTATACTTTGTTCCACATTATCTTTTCAGAAAACTGACCATATGATGCCACGTTTCCTCCCACTACGAGTGCAAAAAAACACGCAAACATCCTACTCGTAGACTGGAACAGTAACTGCGTAGACTCTTACAAGTGCGGTATACACACGTTTTTGCACTCGTCGTGAAGGAAACGTGGCGTCATGCAGGCAATTTCCTGCAAACATAATGTGGAACAAAGTTTACAAGTATCAGGTTTCGTACGAGTCCTTGAAAACCTGGAAATGTGCTAGAAAGTAATAATGAAATTCCATGCCCGGAAAAGTCCTCGGAAATAAAAATAAAAAATAAAAAAAAGGATATATGTATCATCAGTAGAGGTGACGAACAGAAAGTAGATGACTTGACCGAAGAACACTGAAAAATTTAGCCCAAAAGGAGTTAAGTGTGAAGTCTTGCATTATTCTCCCTTTGTTTCGGCATCAAAGGTTTTGAAAGTCGGGCTCTGGTTTAAATTTTATTTACGTGTATGGTTGGATACAGCAGTAAGGTTTTACGTATAGAGTAAACAGAACAGCAACATTGCAGTATCTGAAAACCTACAGAAAACTGAATTTAATAAAAAAAAAAACAATTGCACCTTCGGCGTCTCTTTGAACGTTTCACCGTGTCTTATTTAGTTAATTGTGTTTATTTTTTTGCTTGCCCTTCCCCTTCTCCTATTGCAAAATTTTGTATAAACTAATTCGGTCTCTATCACAAGCTTTACGAGAAGAAACAAGATCCTTAACAGAAAAAGTGGCCAAAATTTATCGTCAATGAGCCACGAAATACCAAATTTTAGTGTTATGTTTACCATGCATCTTATTACGGTTGGTATGACGAAGATTTTATAAATAACCCAATGTATGTAATAGCGCTATTGAGGTTTTTTCATTGTTAATCTATCCCAAACAACCCCTAAAAAACCTTACCTTTTAGGTTCAGTTAACGTGTAATCAGCTGCTTAACGGTAAAAGACGTACTGCCCCTGCTCCTCCTTCTTGCCGCCCTACTTTTGCAAGTTTTTGCAAAAATTGGTTCAGTCTCAATCCCAAACAACCAAAAAACCTTACCTTTTAGGTTCTGTTAATGCGTAATCATATGCATAAAGCGACTGAACTCATTTTGGCCCTGTGGAAGATCTGTCTTTGTCATTTCACTCGTCACCAACAACGAATTTTTAAACAACAGATGATTATGATCCGCAGAACCACTGTTCAGAATGTACCATTTTTCTTAGGAGAACCCACTATAATTAGCCCAGAAGCAATGGGTTTCAACACGGTCCAGCATCTTTGGCCGGCACAAAATGTCACCTTTCAATTTGCGTGTGCCCATTTTCGCTTTGGAGTGACGTTAGTGTTTCAGTTTTTCAACTGATTTAATTTTTGTGGCATGGCCTTTGTATTGCGCATCACTAGACTTTCGTCTCTTTTAGTTGTCTGCACTAATGACCAAGCTGTCGACGCGCTATTAAGCTTCAATCCCCCCCCCCCCCCTCAATGTAGTTGTCTCTCAAACTCCATCACTTCAGTTCAAATGCTGTACACTGTATTGAACTGAATTGAACACTACATTAGACTAAAAGACTAATCCTTTTTTAGTCTTTTACACTAGCAAGTCGTCAGGAGTTTGTAACCAAATTCAGTGAACAAATTTTAGAGGTGTGGAGGGAGGAGATATGAGGTAGTAAGTTATGCTAAAAGGCAATAAGGGGATCAAATCCAAACAGCAAAAACTTTACACATCAAGTAATCTATAGTGCTTCGTTACATTACGGATGGATGTAATTATAAATGAACCACGTAAAAAGCAATTATTTTTATAGGGGAGTCTGCAGGAAATTTGATTTACACTTTTTACAGTAAATTAAATTTCCTATGCATTTGCTCGTGAAAATTAAAGCAATTTCCTTTCTTTGCCCTTCAGGTTAAACCAAGTGTATTGCCGTACTCCAGTAAGCGCTGCCACCAAGACTTTTAGACCAGTATGCCAGGTAAGAATCTACTTCTTATTAGGCCAATATCCTCAGGGCCGGATTAAAGTGATTCAGGGCCACGGAAAAAATGTAAGAAGCCCCCCCCCCCCCCGCCCCCCAACGAATCTCCACCCTTCCCCAAGCCCCACCTTATCTTGCACCAAACTGTCCAACTTCCTTATCGCGTAAAGTTAGGCAATAATCATCACATCAATTCAATTGTCGAGGTTGTAAACCATTGTAGCGCGACGCCATAGCATCAGTGTCTAATATCCTGAAGCAGAGTTGGGCACATTTCAGGTACTTGGATAAAAATAATAATGCGGTACAAAAGCTTAAATTGTGTTGAAATCAAGAGCAATGATCCACCTGACAAAAATTAACTCGTGCAGGAATGCCAGCTAAGCTGCTTTCAATGCAAAATCTGAACCTCAATAACGTTGCAAATGTGTAACTAGCTACTAGCTCTAGTAGCCCCTAGTCTAGTAACTAGTAACTAGCCCTAGTCCGCTCATCCCTGTGCTAATTTCCGTAGGCCGATTATTCATCGATCCCGAGATAATGGGAAGGCTTCCAGCTATGAAATTGGACGAATGGCTGCAGTATTATACGAACTGCGCAACTTTTATGGTTTGGAGTCTAGGGGTGGGGAGCCGATCCTTTCACAGACAATCACTTCACAGACACTCATTTCACAGACACGATCATTTCACAGCCACTCATTTCACCGACACTCATTTCACAGACATGATCATTTCACAGACATTCATATCACAGCCAATCATTTCATAGACATGAACATTTCACAGACATTTTCAATTTTTTTTAATTCCCCTTTTTTAACTTAGTAGTATACTTTGTCGACTAAAGGTATGTTTTTCAGCCGTTAGGGACCGGTCATTATGTTTCAAATGTGTGGGGAAGTAAAGTGTGGTATAGAAAAATCGAATGAAGCATGGGCATTTCACGACCTCTGGGGGTCGGGGGAAACAAAGAGGTAGCAGGTTGTGCTTGCCTATAGTTTATAAGCCATTACCGTTCGTTTTCAGAAGGCTATTATGAGCCTTGAATATATTATTAGTTGTGTTTGGCTTGAATAAATAATTTTGCTACGGTAGTGGAGGTTCCCTTTTATATCTTCCACGGTCAAGTCCACTTCGTTGCTTCTTCTGTATCTCTTTTACAATTCTTTGCATGCTAACATGTCCTCGACCAATCAAAACATCTCAGCAGCGAGGCCAGACTTCAGCACTGTTTTATGTACGAGGCATCACATTCTCAATATAGTCAGTCACTGACCACGCAGTTAAAGGAAATAAGGAAGTGAGTTGGGAATTGCCCGGGCTTCTTAATGCAGTACACTGTCTGATACACAGGTTTTGTTAAACATTTCACTAAGACTGCACAGGTATCAGGCAGCAACGGGAAAAAAAGTTTTTTGAAAATGTCTATGAAATGATGGTGTCTATGAAATGAGTGTCTGTGAAATGATCGTGTCTGTGAAACGAGCGTCTGTGACATGAGTGTTTGTGAAGTAATCGTGTCTGTGAAATGAGAGTCTGTGAAAAGAGTGTCTGTGAAGTGATTGTCTGTGAAATGAACCAGACCCTAGGGGTGTAACGGGGATGGCGTGGGAGGGCGCGTAAGTACGAAAATATTGTTATAACCATTGTTAGTATTGTCGGCATCGTCTCTCATTGGACGGCCAAAGTTCAGACAATGACATCGTGTATCTGACGTGCGTGCCTAGACACACACTAGTGTATCATGATAAATCTAAACAACGTTGCCAAAGAAATTGTATTCACTCTAATTCGCTAAAATTAAAAACCAACTGTAAAAGCAAAGCAAAATAAACGAAGCCAAAAAATGGTGAAGAACCAAGTTGAGAGTGGTTCGGCCTACAAAGGAGTGATAGCAACACAACACAATTAACGAAATAAAACAAATTACAACAAAATTAAAACCATACCAAAAACCTATAAAGAGGTGACTAAGTTGAGAATGATTCGGCCTCTAGGCAAAAGGTAGTAGCAAAGTGTTGAAAACCAAGTTCGTGTTGACGTGCCACTTTATTACACATCTCTACGGTAGTGGAGTTGAGTATAACACACAATTTTAAAAACAGGACTGATATCATATCAAAAACCAAAATGGTAAGGGGGCCACCAAGTTCCGAATGGTTCAGCCCTTCAGAGGAGTGATATCAACACACCAAGACATTCGCCAACTTAATCGCACCGAATAATACTTTGGACGTTAAATGAAAACAAAGATTGCTACCGCAAGTGGCAATGTTCTAGTTTTTCTTTAACTTTAGAACTATTAGTCGGTGCGATTAACTTAGATAATAGGAAGAACTTTTGTGGCCTTTTCCTGGTTGAACGTTATCACTACTTTCAAAGGCCTACCCTTTTTAGAAACTTGGCGGATTCTCTTATACCACTTTCGGTTTTGGATGGGTAATGAATAACGGACATCCGGTAAAACTGCCAAAGTTACCAAAAAGTTGATTTTTATTCTAGCAAATTCCTAAAAACCTTCGGTGAAGTAAACTTCTTCCTATGAGGCGCATCTGGTTATAAAATTAAGGATTTTTTTTCTGGTTATAAAACGCACGTGACTTTGACTTGATTTTGGGTGCATTTTACTGTGAAATTTTTTTCTCAGAAACGGACGGTCGTCGTTAGAGATTGGTAAATAACGATGTGTGATTTCAACTATTGGAATTATACACATCAAATCAAGACCATCTAGTTCCTTTTGATGTAATATTTCATGACATTGTTGCTTGCCATTACTTGCAACAAACATTAATTTGACAAAATGCACGAATCGTATTAAATGAATCACCATTGCTTCTAGCGTGACAACGAAAGCTTCAGTTCTTTGTTTTTCAATGCAGGAACATATACGTGTCTGTTATGCAAGATGTCGTATCATTAGTTTATCATTCTAGGTTTTTTTTTTTAATTTTATTTATTTTTTCTTCTGAGTTGGGGGCTTCTCAGAAATTCGGGGCCAGGAACAAATGTCTCTAATGTCGCTGCCTTCATTCGGCCCTGAATATCCTCCATGTTTTGCACCAACATTCTGCTTCTTGTCTATAGACGAAATTATCTAGAATGCTACAGAGCAGTGACATTTGCCGCCATATTGGTACCAGATTGGCACCAGTATGGGTTTTGAAGGGCATAACTACAAGGTGCACTACATAAAAATGGAGGGAAAACCAGTGGAAGAGCGGATTTCTTAGGCTTAAAATAACGTTGTTTTCTCCAACAACAAAAAATCGCGCGATTAAGGTCTAAGAAATCACTCTTCACAGCGTCGGCTTCAGTATGACGCCCTTCTCTTTCTCTCTGCAGTGCCCCTTGCAGCTAACCCATTACGGGTCCAGCATAGAGTTATATACAATAATACTACGTCGTGTCACTGCTCTATAGGTTCGTGCTATTGCGTTTCCTTTACCATAGGTTTCATGCATATACAGGACGGTGTAATGAGCGAAAAAAAAAGGTCGGCCCGAGGGGGTTTGACAATGACCTTGGGACAAACGGGTCAATTTCCAACGCTTCGTTGCTAATAAATTGTCCGAACCGTATTGCCTGTTTAGGATGGATTGAGGAATCATCACTCTGTCAGCCACCATACCAATGGAGTTCGGCACAGCATGATTATTGGGCATCGGGCGTTACTGTAAGGTTGCTCGAGACCTGGCGATAGTTTAATGCCATGTAATGTAATGTAAGAGTACTGTTAATGGATCCTATAAGAAAACGCGAAAAATTCCGGAACGCTATGTCGATGTTCTGTATTATTCTGTTTGATTCGTCATAGACCTTCCTGCAACTCCGATTAAATGTGGATCAATAAACCTCTCATCTGCGCACGGTATAGCCGACAACAATATGGTTATTCTGTCATTTATTGTAGCAGTTGTAATGTTCACATATACTAACGGTGCTTGGCTCATCCACCATTATTGATGGATCGAGTTTCGGCTAGGGCCGTAATTTGGTTAGCCTACTGACAATCCCATTACAAAACTTAATCCTCAACAAGTCACCATGAAAGTCTTACGATCACTTATCATTTCAATTTATTCCTTTTAATTTTCTGCTGACAATTTTAGAAATGCCTTAACTGAGAGAGCATTAGGCTAGTTTAGCTGACTATATCTACTTGTTCGAAGTGATGGGCGATCCTCCGTATAAAATTCTTGGCAAATTCGATAGTAATACCATGAGAACATAAAGCGTTCCGTAGGAACTTCATATACTCATGGCAGAGATCATAGTTCAACACCTCATGCAATAACGAAAAAGTCAAGGAAAGATCCACCTTTAATCTGTGAACCTCAGGGGATTCTAAATTAAAGAATTGATAACGTAAACTCTTATGGGAAATGACTCGTGCCCTTTGAAGATTTCATTTCATGACTCTCTTCAACTATAAATCGATATCGCATAGGTAGGTGTCTGACCAACCTTAGCTAGCTTATTCCAGACAGATGAAAAGACCACACCAACAAATCCAACATACATATGTCAACAGGCACTATCTCATAAACACACACCACATACACATACAAGGAGTAAAGGACACAATAGCACAACAGCAAAAACAGCAATCTAAAAATAGCCAAAATTCAGTAAACCTTTATTATGGACTTGAATTCATTGAAATGATGTAACCGAGACTCGAACCAATAGAGGGGTTTACCGATTTGTGTACTATTTTTGTTTGTGTGCTATTGTGTTGCCTTTATTCCTTTATCCTTTACCCGCTTTGAAGGGTAGTTACGATTATAATCAAGTGATAATCACGATTATAATTGCTTGATTAAAATTGAAATTCACGTGATTATAATCAAGGACCTAGGTTGATACAAAACTGTTTGTATACAAGGACAAAAGAACTCAAATAACCAAAATAAAATACACTTCTGTTGAATCTTCTGCAGTCAGAAACTTATGTGTCTACGTTTTTGGCCTGATTATACAAAAATACACTGCCGACTAGGAACAACCAAAGTAGTAAAATTAATGGCAACGTTCAAGCCCTTAAATCCAAGGAAAAAATGAATGACTTTGCAACTTTGTGTACTTTTTGGAGTCAACTAGCAACTGCAGCTGACTTGCCTGTGTTTATATATTCGGCTCATGTTTGAGGAATGTGCCAGTGTGCCACAACACCTACACCAACTTTATGAAGTATTTTTACTGTAATAACAGTTACTACAGTGTGCATGTTAACATTAAATTTGCACGTGGTAATCACGTTTTAAACTTTTAATACTTAAAGAGATCTAATAGATCTATAGGTAATAGCATTTTGGCAGTAGCAACTGCCAAGCAAGAAATAGAGCAACCTTAACTATGCCATAATTTGTGTTGAACTCTTACAGTTATTAAAATCTGATTATAATCAAAATAATCTGATTATAATCAAAATAATCCGATTATAATCAAATTAATCCGATTAATTCGATTATTTTAAAATAATCATGATTACTTCCAACCCTGCGCTTCAGTGGTGGATTTGATATAGAACCATTCTGTCTTATCCCCTTTTTCTTCCACTATATACATGGATTGCTGCATCTTGGACAGTATCCGTGACAGAATCATGTCTAGCCCCCCTTTTTTTTTTGCTACATTGATGTACTCCTACTACACCTTTAGACAGAATGTTGCTACATTATTGTTACAGTTTTTCATGATAGTAACATTTTTTTTTGTATTAAATTAAATGATAATCGATCGTTTTCTTTCCAGGTGATCAAATTCGGTGTCCCAAGTGTTGGGAGTGTCCGTGCAGTGAAACGACTTGGTGCTGCGATGACTGTGGAAACTCCTTTAACACCTTCGAAACAAAAGGCCAGTGTCCAGCATGCAGCAAGCAGTTCCAAGACACCCAGTGCTTGAAGTGTATGCAGTGGTCTCCCCATGCTGAATGGCACCATTGCATCCGATGCCCCAAATGCCAGTTCCATCCTTGCAGCGCAGACAAGTGGTGCTGTGACTGCGGTCATTCCTTCAATACGTTTGGTTCTCGAGGTCGTTGTCCATCTTGCAGCCGCCAGTGGGAGGTTACTGAATGCTTGTCTTGCGGTCAGACTTCGCCACATCTGGACTGGTATGAGGGCCACTAGAAAGACTAACACGGACATGCTAAATTTCCAAATCTCTACCTGTAATGAGAGATTCGAAATTTCATATTTACCATAAAACAATCAAACAATACTGATCAAACAATTTTTCCAGTATAATCTTGGACAAATAGTAGGCTTATTGCACAATCCTCTCACAACTATTTTGTTTCTTTAAACGCCTCCCAGTTTGTCACCTGAAGCTTGGTATTAATTGGTGAATAAAGACATGGTGGACGTCATATCATTCCGCTTCCAATCCTGTTTGTTGAATAAAGAAGCAAAGGTCATAGCAAGGTTAGCAAGAGAAAATAACCAATAAGCTACATATAGCAGCTAACTATGTTGAATCAATTCAGGAAAAAATCAGACTAAATACTGATGTGCCGTTCAAAATTTCGACTGATGCAAGGGTTTCTATGCTTTGGTTGCTTATCAATGTATCCGTTGATAATAGTAACAATCGGTGTTAATGCACCACCAGAAAAAATGGGAAGAAACTAGAAGAAATTGGAACTCGTTTCGTGGTGCGGTATGTCAGTGAAATACCAGGAAAAAAGTCATTCACGTTTCAGAAATGTTGCCAACGTAAACGACTATTATTGTTGTATGTGTGTTGAATTTAAGCAAAGGGTTTGGTCGCCATTTTGTCCACGACTTCTGGGTCGCACAATCGTGATTTGCCCACAGTTGAGAGGGCAGTCCATTAGTATTTGTCCAAGATGTAATGTTTAGTAGCAATTGTGAAGATGGGCTGACACATAATAAGAACCTTTGACTGACAATCAATGACGTTTAGATTAATATTTAATGAAATAAGTAACTCTGTTTTGTGGCTACATTAAAAAAAAATTATTGATCAATCTGTGCCATGCAGAGCAATAATTAATAGGCTTCATATCAACAAAAATTGTTATGAATTTGATTAATTGATTAGAATAAAATTCTTTAAACTAGGCTGTTCAAATTGCTCATCACTAAACAATCTGCCGTGAACAAATCGTTGGCCAGTGCCAAGTGTTGAATTGTTGATTTCCCAAAGGTGATGATGATATATCGGAAATTGGATCATTGGTTATAGCCGTGTAAAATCCGGGAAGGACACGATTAAATTGCACTTGATTTAAAAATTGATGAATTAAAGGGTTCCGTACTACATTTTAATATTATGAAAGAGAAGTTCCCACCCCTCGATGAATAAATCCGTGGACCTTTTTAGGTTTCCGTTATCTCCCGCCCCCCACTCCCACGGGAATTATTTTATACGTTCAAGCGAGATTTTATCCCCAGTAATAGACAGGGGAACTGGGCCGGATAAGGGAAAGGATGTATGGTAACCTCTCCGTATTTCTCTTTTTTATTCTCCCCACCCAACCGTAGCTAGTAACGTCGGGCACAGTCAACTCCTGTCGATACAAATAACCGCAAATCGGTGCAAGAGCGTCCGCAAATTGGATCACTTGTCGCACGTGCTCCCCCCCCCCCGCGGGCGTTTTGCCTTTTTTTACCCCTTTTGCCCTTTAGGCATATACAATTATG
>JAHWFP010011729.1:0-18783 GCA_023313725.1 Lithobius niger | reverse complement strand
CCCCGGAATCCCCTATTGTGTGGTCTGAATATCCCCATCCACACTCCCCCTCCCTTTGAACCCCTGCTGATTTGTTTTGTTATGGAAGTAAATGTCTTTTTACAATGGAGGACGCTCAATTGCCAGTTTCTCCGTTCTGATACCAAGCGCAACGATCGTGCATGCAGTGATTGTTACTCAACCAACTTTGAAACTTTTAAAGTCGGATCTTAGTAAGCATTATTAAAGCAATATTCCGTTTGTTACTGATTGTTACAGACATTGTCGGTCCCTCACCCTCTTTCATTATAGTGCATGATGAGTTTGCTTGCCCAACCTAAGCGTAGATAGTTTCCAACGAACCCTGGCTATTCTTAAATAAAAAATTAAATTAAATAGTTGGTCCCCGGCGTAACATACGCCGGTCTAGCTGATTCCCGCTGCTTCAACTCGGCTCTAATAGTCAGCATTATTGAAGCAATAGTGTTTGTTTCTAATTGTTAGGGCGCATATTCATTCTCATTGTCGGCGGTTCTCCCTTTTTCTTTGCTACCGTGGGAAGAATGAGCCCGCTCGCGCTCTTGCTTTGATCCCTAACAATCCTTTTTAGCTCTGCTCCTGAGAAGTCTGCTCCTAACCTCCTAAGACCCGTCTATGGCTTATGTGTCCCCTACAAGGGACCATACGGGATGGCCAAAAACTAAGTCCCAACGCGCAACGCGAGCTTTGTGAGGGGTCCCCGGGAACCCCGAGTAAAGCGAGCAAGCCCAGCCCAGTGGTCAGCGTCCTCGTCTCCAAACCAAGTGAATGGTGGTTCGAATCCCACGGCCGACACAAACTATCATAGTAGTTTAAAAAAAAAAGAAAAAATGTCATTCGGGTCTCAGGAGGCTAAGCGAAATAAATATATGGATAGATTAAATTTGTTTATTCAGGGACCCAAGCAAAAACTCAACTCTACTCCTTCAACAATGAAAAATAAACTACGCTGAGAAGGAAAAATTAGAAAACAAATTTTCAGAAATATATCACAAAATAAAATTAACACAATTCTTAATCAGTAGTATTAATTTCTTTTATTGAATAACCGTGACCTTTTAAATCGTGGGGGAAAAAACCAAAGGTAACTTAGATAACGGTGAAACGAATTGGTGCATGCGCTGATTTAGTGTGCAAAATGAACGAAAATCAGTGGTTGTTTTGCCTTAAGTAGGGCTGACGTGTTTTGTGTTCACTAAGCATAGCCAGAGCCAGCAAGACTTAATTTAGTTCTGAAATGTGGCCTTCATGTTGTTTCAAAACATAAATCAACAATTCTGTATTATCAGTTTGGCAACAGTAAACGTCTGAACATATCATTACGTGATCAGGCCAACATGATAAAACGAGCAGGCCACACGATGCAAAACACGCCTTTTTCACCCCGGTTACGGGGTTCCCATATGGCCCAGACACAAAGGAGTGAGCCAGTGTGAAGAGAAACGGTGCATGCAACACCAACGGTTCATCCGTGCGCGTCACCAAAATTTAACAAACACAGTAAACTACGTCATAGACTGTTGTTTTCCACGGCAGTCTATGACGCGATACCTTCGTTATTACAGTCCTGCTTGCGGCGTTAATAATTCAAACAACTTCGGCATTTTAATCGACCTTCATGTAATTAATGTTATTTTCCCAGAGAAAGCGTTACCTGGGAAAGAATGTTGTTGTCGTCTTGGTATAGCGTGCATGGTTATTTGGCTACAAGCAACCCTATCGATTTGTAGCTGACGTCAGTAAAACCGTGATATACCCACGTTCCACCAGATGACCAGATTTATCTCAATAGAGTGGTATAAGGTCACAAAAGTCTGGCCGGGATACAAATTATTTTTATCTAAATATAACCTGATGTGCACACACTTTTAGCCATTTAAAGAAGGAACATCATCATGATGTCAGGAGTATGAATTGCTCATGAAGGTAAACAGTAGAAACGTCAACATTGAAACACTTAGTGACGAGTTGAAATAGCATGAAATTAATAAACACAGACACGCCAGACGTGATGAGATTGTTGAAGATGCCGGACTCTGTGTGCGTGATATCTCTCAGGCTCTGGTTTGGTTTGACCGTAATCACCACCGTTGTCACTTTTTAGGTAGGTTTTCTTCAGAAAAAACATGTCTATTTTTCGAATGTTATCCAGTGTTCAAAATATGTGCAAAGTTTCCTTTGAAACGTACCTCCACGTTAAAGTGGCACTATCACCGATTGAAATTCTGCAGAATCTGAAAACATCGAGTGCTATCTAGTATTATCTAACACTTGCTTATACCACACGCATATGGTTCTCGGCTTGGATTCCGAACAATGAACCATTGTTACAAAGCCATTGTCGAGAGAACTCACTAGTAGATTCTCAAAGGGTTTTAGCGAGCGTTAACCGCACCCGGTCATCTGCCCGACGAAGCCCTAAGGCCCTAGTAGATTCTCTGAGATTCCCAACAATGTAGCAAAGAAAGTTTGTCGAAAGAATAGTTCGTTGTTGTCTGAAAGGGAATTTCGGAATCAAGCTAGAATGCAATGACACAAGCAAATTTCATGCTTTATTTTTAATACTTTTTTTTATACTTATGAGTACTATAACCAAACTAATATACGAGTAATATTTCTTTGTTATTCCTACCGATTTTACGTTAATTTATTTGATTTGAAATACGTTAACATAACACAACAAACTTATAAAATACGCCATAAATCATAAATTACACCATAAATCATAAAATACACCATAAATCATAACCAGCAACGTAGCCATTACTCGAACTACATGCTAACAATCAGTAAAGTATACTGAAAACTAAAACAAACCAGTTTGTGGATAGCTCTCATCCTACCCGGTGAAGGTTGCCTCCAAGAGAAGCCTAATGCTAGCTGTGACACAACCATCTGTCATATTTTGATTATTTTTAATTTATTTGTTAAATATAGAGCTTTCGAATGCATGTTTATTTTTGTTAATTTTACGTTAATTGGTTTGCATTTGAAATACGCTAACATAATACAACAAAATCATAAATAACCTACGGAAACACAACATTACAACCGTTCATCACCAGTTCTTGTAAATATTGACCAGTATCTACTTGAAAACTAAAACAAATTAGTTCGTGGATAGCTCTCACCCTACTCGATGAAGATTGTCTCCCAGAGTAGCTTAATTTGATTATTTTTAATTTATTTGTTAAATATAAAACTTTCAAACACACGTTATTTAACAAACACGTGTACACGTAATCAATAAATAAATGGGCAGTACTTAACACTGATGGAGTCCATTTGGCTCTCCGTCCTGTAATTACACGTTTATTGTCTTACCGCTTCACTCTTCAATATTCCGAAAGCATCCGTCATCGCATAACGCCGAATAACCCACGTTAGCCAACAATTAATGCCCTTTTCGGCGAAGGAAAGCCCAGCTGAAACAATACGCAACAATGTAAAAACCCATTGTTGCCGGGAAAGCCCGCACTTTCATCTGAAGGCGGGAAAAGTGCGGGCAAGGGAATGCCCGGGGTTTGAAAAACAGCTTATTTTAACAAAACAAAACAAAAAACATGTTTGAAGTAGCAAAGCACTACATTACAATGCCGTTACATTTACAAAAGATTACGTAATGATTGTAAAATGGTTACAGTTTTTAATCACCAAATGTTTGACCGGGTTTTCATTTGTAACACGCCGGCCTGATACATTTGCTACGACGTTCAAAATACCGATGATATTTGCTTGCATACCACGGCTACTTTTCTTGTACTGTTGTAAGGATTTCAAGTTACGATGGCCAGTTGTTTGCACTATGAGCTGCCCTTCTACGTTTGGTTGATACAAAGTTGCTGCTGACACGAATGTTGTGATTGCTTAATAATAATAATAATAATAATGAGGTTTACCACTCGATGGTGGATGGTTGCCGGAAGGGTTGTGAGCCGCTTAGACCGTACCATTTCGAAGTGGGAGGGAGGGGGATATTTAAGCTACAGTTGCTGGATCAAAAGTTGCGTTTAAGGAATGGCCGAAGATCTTCTGTCAACAGTTCGCGACGAAAGCCACTCTCAGAATCCATGCAAACTGTTCTTGGGCGAAGAGCATTCCAAACAGGGACAACGCGATTAGCAAAAAAGTTTTTTCTACAATCTAGGCGCGAACCGTGCACTGCTAGTTTCCATATGTGTCTCCTGGTATTATGGTGGCTCGGGGCAAGGTCGAAAAATGGAAGATCCACCGAAAGAAGATTGCGAAGAATTTTATAGGTTAGGATTAGATCGAATTTAAGTCTACGTAATTCCAGTAGCTCGAGACCAGTCCTGGATAGTCTTTCAGCATAGCTGAACTCACGTAGTCCATGTAACTTCTTAGTAAATTTTCGCTGAACAGATTCGATCAAATCAATATCTTTCACCAGATACGGCGACCAAACAGGTGACGCGTATTCCAGGATCGGACGAACAAAGACTTTGAATGCCCAAACTTTAGTTCTAAGGTTACCAGATGTAAAGCATCTATTTACAATAGCTAGTCTGCGGAATGCCAAAGAACTAGTTTTATTGCAATGAAGGGAAGTTTTTAGATCCCTGGAGAACCAAATGCCCAAGTCTTTTACCTCCTCCACGAATGGAAGACTATCACCGTCAAGTGTATAGCTATAGTTTAAACACCCAGGACCAATATGAAAAGAAAGACATTTCGAAGAAGAAAGTGGTAACTGCCAAATACTTGACCAATACGAAACTCTTGCTATTTCGTCCTCGAGAACACTAGAAGGACCTGGTAATAAGTTTACTGCAGTTGATTTAAGATCGTCTGCAAATTTGACACCAAAAGGTGAAGAGGATCCTAAATCCAGATCATTTAGATAGATCAAGAAAAGTATTGGACCAAGCACAGATCCCTGTGGTACTCCACTCGGCATATTAACCTGGTGTGAGAGTGTATTTTCAACAATTACCCGCTGGGAGCGATTTCGAAGAAAAACTGAAAGCCACTTTAGAAGATGACCATTTATTCCGCAGCTACAAAGCTTAGCCAAAAGTTTTCGATGAACAACTGATTCAAAAGCTTTTTTGAAGTCGAAGTAAACAGTATCGCTCGAACCTCCAACATCCATCGCAGAAGTCCACCTGTCTAATATACAAAGAAGTTGATGAGTTGCTGACCTCCCAGGAAGAAAACCAAATTGGTCCTGGGTAATAATAGAGAACCGTTCCAAGAACCCTAGAAGTTTAGCGCGAATGATTGTCTCCATAACCTTACATGCCACACAGGTAAGCGCTATTGGCCTGTAGTTATTGGGGTCAGATGGAGACCCTTTCTTAAAGACTGGGACCACAATTGCAGATCTCCAATCCTCAGGTATGTCTCCCTGTTCAAATGACAGAGAGAAGAGTTTTGATAGTGGATAGGAAATTTCAGTGCAGATTTGTTTTAACAGAAAAGCAGAAATGCCATCAGGTCCACAGGATCTGCTTGGCTTAATCTTTGACAAGGCTGATATCACACTTTGTTGGTCAAAACTCACCCATTCACAATTACAGTGGCAAGATTTAGCTTGAGGACCGGGCAAGTTTTGACTTGCGTCGTCCAAAATTGTATTTGATGCAAATATGGAGCTCAAGGCATCCGCCTTCGACTGATTATCAATCAGGAACCCACTAGGTGCTTGGAATGGGGGTAATGTGCGTGTTGTTTTTGTCATCTTGCGGTAATATTTGAAAAGGGTAGAGATATTTCCATCTCTGATAACTCGTTGCTCGGCATCCGAATGCCAAGTCTCAACTGTTTCAGAATAGGACTTACTCACTGTCTTGTATGCTAAAAGTGATGCTTCCTCAGGATTTGCCTTATAACGTTTCCAAAACTTTAGTTTTTTGCGTTTTAATTTTATTACGTTTAAAGGAACAGATTTGGGTTTCGGGACTGACGTAGAACCAGTAGTATGGCAAAGGTTTAATTGACCCCTTAATATAGCAGAGAAACAATTCCAAGCCTCGAGTATGGTTGGGTGTGATGAAAAAATAAGTTCGTCCCAATTTAAATCGAGGAGCGCCGATTTTAGCATAACGTAATCTAATTTTGTAGCATTAGATGGCTGGCTGTCACAGTCTATCCCATTAACACCGCCCGTAGACGTATTTATTTTAAAGGAAACCGAACAGTGGTCGCTGCGTCCAAAATGGGGCCCAACCTGAAGATCGTAGATTAGACGGTCATCGTCTGTAAATATTATGTCAAGAATGTTAGAACCACGTGTTGGTTTATCCACACACTGGGTAAGCCCAAGTGGTGCAAGCAACTCAAGAAAGAGACGGTGATGCGGATCACTGGCCTGGGAAGTTTGCCAGTTCACAGTTGAAAGGTTAAAATCGCCTATTATTATATTAGAGTGCCTCGCGCACATTGAATCAGCAATAAACGTACAAACCTCCTCTATTGCTGTAACTGATCTGCTGTCCGGAAGATAACAAAGAGTAATGGTAGTACTTGAATTAGGTAGGGATATGACCATACCCTCAATACTAGTAGAAATATTTAAAAGTGCAACGGGAACTCCCACACGGTGGAGAATTAAGAGTCCCCCTCCTCTGCTACCGCGGTCGCGTCTCACAACCACATATTTCTTTAAGTCGGCAACCATTGCATTCATAAAGTCATTGTGTAACCATGACTCCACCACAAAGATCAAGTCGTACCCCCCATTATCAACTAAATCACAAAAACTGCCAATATTCCGTACTACACTGCGTGCATTAAAGAAAACACATGAAAGATGGTTTGAGCTTGTCCCTACGACACGGTTTGGGGTTGCACCGAAGGCTGTCCCATTTACATCAACGAGTTTTCCGTAGGCACATGGAGATCAGCTAGTTTCTGTTGCAATAACACCTTGCCTCTGGATGTAAGGTGGATTTGATCCCTGGCCAAAAGTGTAGGGTCGTTGACAATTTCATGGTCAAGTGATAGGAAGGACAGATTTTGTTCGACGCACATCTTCCTGATAATAGTATTCGTGTGAACCACCAGATGATCAGCATCGCGATTCACCCTACCCAATCTTGGGAAAAGACCAATTATTGTAATACGAGAGTTGGGGCAGGCTGTCTTAAGCGAAGACGTAAAGGCTGAGAGAGTTAGAGCAATACGGTTAGGTGGGAGAGACCCCACGTTATTGGAGCCCACACAAATAATAAAGGAACCGGACTTATCGCTGGCTCTTAGGAGTTCTGGTAACTTTGCGGATAAGTCCTCCACTCGCATCCCTGGGTAGGTCCACGTTGCTGAGTTTTGGTGACTGCTTCCTCTTAAATTTCTTACGTTCGAGTCACCAATGATTGTTGTCCGTTCGTTCCAGGGTAATCCTGTAGGCACTTTCTCCTGATTGATAGGAGCAATTTTGTTTAATTCAGTCCCTTTCTGGTCATGTAATGGTACAAGGATTTCATTCCGAGCCCTGTTCTGTGTTCTACATAACGATGTAATATTGGGTGTCGGATCAGCGGTTACTTTTGCAATTGCAGAATGAGTTATACTACTGTTTGCTTCTTCGGTATTAATTTTGTTAGCAGCTAAGTCACGAGTGGCAAATTTTCTATGATTTCTCTTGTGACCACCACGTTTAAAGGTGATATTCTTTTCCATACTCGGATCGAAACACATACCGGGTGTACGGTGCTCAACTGACGGTTCACTTTCATGGTCAATGTGTGCAGATAATATCGTCAACATACCATTATTTGAAAGTTTGATCTTTACTTTAAGATCGGCGATCTCCCCCTTGCACATTACTTCGCCTTGCGTAGTCTCCCCGAGAGGCACGTTGATGCTGCTGGTGCAGAGATTTGTTGTTTTGCTTGACAAAGACTGTAGCAATTCTTCAGATTTTGTCTCAAGTTTTGCACCCAATTTACCAACCATATCTTCCATAAGTTCGTCTAAGATTTGTTGTTGCTTAGCAAAGAAAGCCCTTGACCAGGCCTCGCAGCTGTCCTTTAGAGCAGAAAATTTGGATTCCAGGTTGATTATCACCCTCTCCGCAACCGATTCTACTTTAGTACTAAGTTCAGCCAGATCAATGTCTTTCTCCAAGGAGAACTTCTCAAGTTTATTTAGCAAACGTGATGAGATCTCATTTATTGGTGCAAGACCCACCGCATCACTAGCCACAGACAAGGATGATTTCTCCAGAATTGGCGTGCTCTGACTTTTCCCAACCATGGAGACTGGCGTTTGGACAGAATCGAAGTACATTGTATTTCGCCTATTTCGATTACGATTTACTCCCACGTCTGGATCAAAGTTGTTTCGGTTTGAGTTGTGGGGGTTGGTAGATCCCCTGTACAAAAAGTTTTCCATAATTGAATTAATTGAATTAATTGTGGGATCTAATACACTCACACTGCATGCGACGATAGTTCATCCTAACAAAATAAAGTAAAACGACTTTTAAAACCACTTTAGCATAAAAAATGCTGCGTCGCACATATCCTACTTATATGGATTTTCTCCAGGTGTTTTTTTTTGGAACTTGCACACAGATGCTCACAACGAGGGCACTTCAACGTGTAAAAATATTGCTTTAAAATGAACTAAAAATGTCAGGAGTAGTCCCGAATACTGCACAAGGCACTTATAGAAAAGATATCACAATCATTCCTCTGATAAAACACAAACACAAAATTTCCACCAAACAAGTCCACTGGCCGGATTCGACCCGGCACTTCAAGATTCGTATACGGTAATGAAAAAAGTGTCTAGTACTGGCAATACAATTCAAAGTCAACTTTTCAAGTGCTCAAAAATGGGGTAAAAATGATCCAAAAAATCCCAAGATGTGTGGGGAGGAGGTGAAGTGGTTCTAGGGAGCCACCCTGGCCCAAAATCACCAAAAAGAAAAAGTGGCTCCAGCCAGGTTTGAACCCACTGCTTCTCACACAAACAGCCTAAAAACAGCCAAAATGGCTGCCTCCAGTAAAACACAACAACAAGCCAAAACCACAAAGTTCAGGCACTCAAAGTTCAGCCACAAAAGCACGAAGCTCCTCCAAAAAGGTCCCAAAATGACCTTGGAGTTCTTAACTGAACACTCACTCAAGATGAAGATCCATGAGAGTCCAAAACCACAAGAAATGATAGAAAGTTTAGGAGCATTCTTGAAGTGGCTGTAGACTGTAAAATGTTGCAACTCCTCTCTTATTGAGCCATCTAACTAAGCAATCTAACTCCTCTCTTAATTAGCCATCTAACTAAGCAATTGGCAACTGTTGCAACATTTTTGATGATTTGGCCGGAACATTTTTACCCACAGGGCGGTTGACTAAAAAATGTTATTAGTGTATTTCTTTTTGGGTCAAAAATACACAACCTCAGTATTTGCATGTTCGGGCCAATAATTTTGATACAGTCTGTGCACTTTGCCAGGACAACGAGAAGGATTGTCGGGAAGAGAAAATGCTTTGACTCTTCTTTGGTTGTACTTTTATATGTTTTAAATAAATAAGCACAAGTTCCTGTAAATTACATGAAGGAAAGAGGAAAACAAGCCAAACAGCAAAAATAATACACTAGAATTAACGTAGTACAGTAAGCCACCTTTGGAGTGGCATGACCCGGATTCAAACTAACAACCCAATTTGTCCCTAGATCACATAGCTGTTCGGTTTGTTTTCTTCTTTCCTTTTATATGTTTTAAGCCACGTTGATTTAATTTTGAAACGTTTAATATGTATTCAAGGTATTCTCGCCCATTTTCATTTGACCTGCCAAAAGTTCGTTGTCTTTGTGTTAAAGTTCTGTTCTCATTTCTGCTATGCAACGCACAAACATGCACATCGAAAAGCACAAACACGGAATACGATAAGACATTTTGATCATCAGTAGCCTACCAAGAATTTTAGTTTTCCGCAGCACGTTCAACTATTTTCGAATATTTACCAATAATGCAAAACAATGGCCCGTTATTTCAAGAACGTAACAATACCACGTTCTTTCAAAGCGTAGCACGTCTGCCAACAATAGCCGACAATGGAAACGAGCTCTTCGCCGTAACGGGCATTAAGTCGGATAATGACCGAAAACCTTGTGCATTCCTAAACAATGGCCCTCGGGCATTGTTTAGGAATGCCCGCGGTTTTCGGTCATTATCCTTTACAGGTTCTCTTTTTTCATTTCTTGATTGTTACTCGATTCCGAAGTACCCCATCACCGTTCATACCGCGGAAACTCAACGCCGAATAGCCCCTTCAAAAAACTTCTCCTAAAAAAATTTTAAGACAAGTCGTCTGAAGGGGCTCTTCGTCGTTGAGTTTCCGCGGTATGAACGGTGATGGAGTATTTCGGAATCGAGTTACAATCGATAAACACGAGCACAGAACCCTTCACCAAACCTGCAATAACAATGCTGTCTTTATGTAAACATTGTTGCATGCACAGTCGACTTGTTGAGCTTCTGAATTAAAGAACGTCAGCACAATTTGTTGATTGTTGCAGCCACGACTCGAAAAATATGCGGTTGGCATAAGCAGGATAACCAACGGCGTTTCGGGAGTTCTGGCAACAATAACTCGTGGCTGCGCCACTCGTTGATTGTTGGCAGAACCCACTCGACGCCGTTGGTTATCCTATGCTTGCACCAATCGAAGGAATGCTCAACGGCATTTCTTTCAACGAAACAAACAAGGCACGACATCCTTAATTATTGAGTGAAAATTTGGTTCGTCCTCGTGCACCAGGGAGCAAGCTATAAAGGTTAAAAATATCACTACCGCTAGATGACGCCATGGTATTTTCGTTCGCTTTTCAAACGGTGATCGTGCCATTTTAAGCTTGCTTTGTTCAGTGATACTTCAAACTTATGACAATTAATTTTACAGCAGAAATGATGGGGTCACCATGGCATGGTGTGCATGGTGTTAAAGGATGTATGTATCGCAGTCCTTGACCTTGACTATGAGCCATTGAACCTATTACCTAAGGTAGTAGGACTCACAGACCATGCCTTGAAGCAATATTTCAAGGTATTTGAGTGTTTCATAAGCTTGGTATAGAAGGGATGCCGCACCACAACGAGACACTGCGTCCGTTGTCAGTCTCCATCTCGGGCAAAGCAACACAACATAAAAGGTAGAAACTTTTAAAATGGTACTATCACCGATTGAAAACCGTTCGCAATTAACCTGGTGCCATCAAGCGGTAGTGGTATTGTTAACCTGCACAGCTTGCGACCGTGTGCACGAGGATCTACCAAATTTTCACTCATTAATTAAGAAAGCTAGTGGTGTCGGGGAGCGGGTTCAGGACCCCTGTGTTAGGTTGAATGATGAGATTTCGATGAACTTTTGGGAGCTCTTTATTGCGCTTCTTTTCCTGTGGCAGCCTCTCGAAGTCTTCCCCCTTACTTGAGCTTCTCTCATGCTTGAGTGGGATGTGCGCGCACTGCGCATGCTCAGAGGGAAGGGTGGGGGTTGGCGGTGAGGATGCGGTATCCTCACAGTGGCTTGTTTGTTTCGTAAAAAGAAATGAAATTGTGCATTCCTTCGCTTGATGCTAGCAAAAGCCAGGTAGTGCTTCAAAGCGCCAGATAGTACTTTAAGGCCACGCCACACCGCACCGATTAGGCCATTATGTCCATCGCCTGATGCCTCAAATACAGCCTGCGGGCACAAAGCAGAGCCTCCGTTGCGTGTCCGAATCGTTTCGAAAAATTTCATATTCCTCTGGTTGAAGGATGAGTGGAGTCTTAGAGCAATATACTCACTTCGTTATGGGAGGAGCATACTCCAACGGACAGCAACAATCATGTGCGTTATTTAGTGACTTCATCATCAACTAGGGGAAGAAGCGGGGTGCAGGTACAAACAGGTGGAAACGCATGTTGATACTACGGTGAGTCATTCAGACATGCACAACTTTTTACCTACATACTCAAAACTTTCATGAAACCGAAACTCCGGCGTTCCAACACCGGATAAGACACATTACAACCTAGGACGATATATGGTAAACTGCGCCAGTGCCAGTGGCCAGCTTGTTCCGATTTCATAAAAGTTTTGTGTGTCTCAAGTATGGTCCCAATGCGCCACCGTACGTTGCAACATGCAGCTTAAAAATGGCCCGATAACGACAATAAGGAGAACGAGGAAGAGCGAATTTCGTGAAGGTAAATTTTTTAGCTGACATTGCCGCAGGTGGCAGTTGCGGCACTCCGGCACACAGTTGTGACTGTCGACTTTACTGACCCAGTTCTCTTTGAAGTTTATCACAAGCTGTATGTTGCATCCCGTCTCGGTCAAGTCAAATTCTCGTGGGTCAAGGGCCATGCAGGCACAATGGGCAATGAACAAGCGGACGGGCTGGCTAGGGCCACCACTCAGGATGCGAATGAGTCCATCTCTTCGGTTGCTCTTCTGACAATGCGACGGCCACAGTTACGCACCTGGCTGCAGGCCGAGTGGGATAGGGAATGGTCTGTGGTTGCGACTGGTCGTTTCCTGCACGCACTACAGACAGTCTGTTACCTGTCGTCACCTCTTCATTTCCTCCCTCTCTCAATGTCGAGAATCCTCTTGAGTATTGTTGAATATTGTACGGGTAATTCCCTTCTTACCACACACCATCACAGGATGGGATGGTCAGGTTCTGCACAGTGTCCTCACTGCAGCCGGTCAGATCAGACACCGGAGCATTTTCTACTAGACTGTCCTGCTCTACACTTTGAACAAGTGAGCATGCTAAGGTCCATCTGCCCGACGGTACAACCGGCTCTGTGCTGTTTGCTCTCCTTCGAATCGCCTGGAGGTTGTTGTCAAGGAGCTCGGGCATTCAAGTGTAGTTAGATTTCCCCCTCTCCTCTCCACTACTCTCCTCTGCTCTCCACCCGCCTTCTCCCCGGTGATGCATTTGTGATTTGTTGTAGTTGTGTTGATGCTAGTCACTACGAATGTCAGTTAAGAGGACTAGTTTGATGTGTTAGTTGTATTCAGTTGTATTGTTTGCTCTGGGCGCATGACTACGGGTCGCGGCCCCAATAAAAAACAGTTCTCTCCCTCTCCAATATGCGGTTTGTAAAAATACCACGAATTGTTTAGGCAGTTTGCGACAACGCAATGTTTATTTGCCGGCATATTTGAACACCAATGTGGGCCGGTTTAGCTACGATTTCGAGCGCCAGTGTTGTCTGTGCTACTGGGGTCCTTGCGCTCTTTGCGCTAGCAAGGCCCTTCTGTGAGTTACGTTGCGACTGTAGGAAATGCTAGAGTTTCTAACCCCTGGTGGAAGTATCCGTCAGCCAGTCAAAATGCTGAGTGCCATATGTGTCTTTTTCTTGGCGCTTGAGGCAAAGATGGCGGCTGCACACCCGACCATTAAAACTATCAGAAAACTAACAGAATAATTCTAAAAATAAATGTACATAACTAGTACAACACAAGCAATAGGAGAAATTTGTGGTAAGATGACCCCAATTCAATGAGTACCTACAGTTTTGCATTCAGACGATTACATTCCTTTTACGTGGGGGAGGTGGGAATAAAGAGATCAGCAAGTGTCCTTGGTCGGACAGGTGTGGCATGGTTCTCCGTTGTGCAGCATTTCTTTGCGGAGACGGAACCGGACAACGGACACGGTGACGTTGTGGTGTGACCAAAACAATCTCGAACACCACGGTACGGGCCCTTAGGCCGCCCGCACACTGAGCGACTTGGCCGCGTGGCCAGGTTGCTGCAGCCAATGAAAATGATTAGTGCGTGGTTTTACATAAACGGTAAGCATTCTCATTGGCTGCAGCGACCTGTCCGCGCGGCCGAGTCGCTCAGTGCGCGGACGGCCTCACAGTCGCAATGGTCGCTACGTAACGTCACAGAAAGGTAACAAGTGCAAACAGCACTCACCGCTTGACAAGGACAACAGATGCACAGACAACATGGCGCTGGTAATCGTAGCTTAAGCTGGTCCGTAGTGGCGTTCAAAGAATTTGAATTTGAATTTATTAAAGAGCTGGAGGACCCGAAGCCATGTGCTCAAGATGCCGGCAAATAAACAATGCGCTGTCGCAAACTGCCAAAACAATTCGTGGAATTTTTACAAACCGCATACGGTAAATGTTAGCTAACACAATGCACCTTCACGAAATTCGCTCTCCCTCGCTCTCCTTTTGTTGTTCGCCGGCCATTATAAACCTGCGTGATCGCAAATTACGGTGGCTTATTAGAACATACAATAACTTTTTTTCTACACATACTAAACTTTTATGAAACCGGAACACGATGGACACCGGCACGGGCACAGTTTACCATATATCGTCCTAGGTTGTTGTGTGCATTATCCGGTTTCATGAAAGTGTTTTGCATGTAGGCAGAAAAGTTTTTGTGTGTTCCAACGAGCTACCACAGTAACAACGCGCGTTTCTTGCCGTTTGCCCTCCAAAACTCGTGTCCTCGTGATATGACGCTTGCCGAGTGTTGGTTTCCATAGGAATATGCTCCTCCCGTAACGAAGGGAGTATATTGCTCTAACTAAGATCTATCTATCTACACAGACGCAAGTGTGTTGTGCCAAGTTAGGCACCAAACATCACAACAAACATCACATCAATTCAGTTGTCGAGGTTGTAAACCATTGAGCCAGGCCAGGGAGCTTCTTGCCTCGGTTTGCCTTTGGACTGTGGCTAGGGGAAGAACCAATCCGCTGGCGAGAATTTTGTGGGACTACCCTCGCTAGGCCCTCCTGTGAGGCAGCTCCTGGGGTCGTTGGGCCTTGGTGCAACCTTACTTGTGGGTGAGTGTCTTAGGAATTTTCGTCAGCCTGTGTTGGTGCACCCTGCCTGTCCCTGAGTCTGGTGTGAAGGATTGGCAGAGGTATTTAGACTGGATCGTCGTCCTGTGGACCAGGAAGTTAGAGGGGATGGGGTTCACATCTATTGTGATGCCTCCTTATTTCGGGAGACCTGGTCTGGTGGCATTGGTGTGTTTGTGGAAGAGTTTAAGCTCTGTCTCTCGCGGCGGCTGCAATTTGTCCCCTCGAGTTTTGTGGGTGAATTGGTGGCGTTGTCTGTCGTTCTTGATGTTGGTCTGGAGCTGGGTGTGCCCCGCCTTACAGTTTTCTCGGACTCTGCTGCTGCAATTTGGTTTCTGAAGCAGTCCTTTCGTTTGCTAGGGTTCATCACCCTTTGGCTTTGGAAATTGGCACGAAGCTTCATCGTGCTGCCGGGGAGGGCTGTATCATTGAGGTTCGTGGGTCCAGGGACATGGTGGCATTCACGGCAATGAGATAGCGGATTCCCTTGCTAGAAATGGGGGTAGTGATCCAGTTGTGTGTTGCCTACGCGCATAGGATCTCCGCCCTGTCCTTGTGTCTCTGTGCAGTGGCAGGGGGAGAGGGATGGTGGTGTGAAGGGTCGCCACCTGTATGCTTTGCATCCCTCTGTCTCTGTCCCGGTTGCCCTAGGGCTTCTCCCAAGGTGTGATGCAGGACTCTTGTCTCGATTGAGAACCGATCATGTGCTCCGTAATGCCCATATGTTTAGGATGGGGTGGAGATCGTCTCCTCGGTGTAGCTGCGGAGAGGTGGATGATTCTGTTACCCACTTCTTGTTGGATTGTAAGCGCTGGGCTCAGTTCAGGCGCATTGCCCTGAGGGCTGGTGCTACCCTGCCATTGGTGTTAGGTGTCCCTATGGGGGTCGGGAATGCTAGCAACAATTTCCAGGCAGTTCTGAGGTTCTGCGGCCGGTCGTTTTGATTGTTAACGGGTCTTACTGAAATTTATTTTTAGGGGGTGTTGTTGGCTGGCTTGTTGCTTTCTTTGTGTAGTTTTTAAGTTAGTTTAGCACTTAGATGGAGTGAATGGCTCCCAGGCCGTGTAATCTCCTGTAGAATGAATAAATAAATAAATAAATAAATAAATAAATAAATAAATAACATTGTAGCGTGACGCCATAGCGTCAGTATCTTATATTTAACAAAAGCTTAAATTGTGTTGAAATCGAGAGCAATGACCCACCTGACAAAAATTAACTCGTGTAGGAATGCCAGCTAAGCTGCTTTCAATGCAAAATCTGACCCTCAATAACGTTGAAAATGTTTTACTAGTTACTAGCTAGCTAATACGCACTTTATTACTAGCTAGCTAATACGCTCATCCCCATGATAAATCCCATAGGGTGATTATTCATCGATACCGAGATAATGGGAAGGCTTTCAGCTATGAAATTGGATGAATGGGTGCAGTACAATACGAACTGCGTACCTTTTATGGTTTGAAGCCTGGAGGCGTAACGAGGATGGCGTGGAATGGCGCGTAAGTACGAAAATATTGTTATAACCATTGTTAGTATTGTCGGCATCGTCTCTCATTGGACGGCCAAAGTTCGGACAATGACAACGTGATACTAACGTGCGTGCCTTGATGCACACTAGTTTATCACGATAAATCTAAACAACGTTCCAAAGAAATTGTATTCACGTCAGGGACGACGCTAGAATGACTTTACTGGGGAGGCGGCAGTGGGGCAGCAATTTTAGCCAGGGGGGCGAACCGCGAAAGTTCTACTTTTGCTCCCCCCCCCCCAAAAAAATAGAAAGTAAAAATAACACTTGCAATTCTTTGTCACACCGAACGTTCTTAGCTGTTTTTCTACACCATATTTTTGGAATGTTTTTCAATCCAGATGAAAAAAATATGATTTTACAACTCTCACAGTAACAATTAGGCTCCATTGAAGTGTCTTCCTGTCGCTGTGAAAGAAACTAACGTAGTTTTCTTAATAAGTAACCGGAATTTTCTTTCTTTTTACGTTTGATTTTGAACTGATGGTGGGGGGGGGGGGGCGCCAGGGGAGGCGGCCAAAAATTTAGGGGGGCGAGCGCCCCCTCTCGCTCCCCCCCTTAGCGTCGTCTCTGATTCCGTGTCCAATTCACAAAAAATAAACCAACTGTAAAAACAAAGTAAAATAAACAAAGCAAAATACACAAAGCCAAAAACTGGTAAAGAGGCCACCAAGTTGAGAGTGCTTCGGCCCTTCAAAGGAGTGACATCAACACACCAAAACTAAAGAAAAAAACAAATTACAACGAAATTAAAACCAAACCAAAAACCTATAAAGAGGTGACTTAAGTTGAGAATGGTTCGGCCTATAGGCAAAAGGTAGTAGCAAAGTGTTGAAAACCTATTTTTTGTTGACGTGGCACTTTATTACAAATCTGCACGGTAGTGGAGTTGAGTCTAATACACAATTAAAAAAAAAGGAGTGATATCATATCAAAAACCAAAACTGGTAAAAGGGGCCACCAAGTTGCGAATGGTTCGGCCCTTCAAAGGAGTGATATCAACACAGCAAAACATTCGCCAACTTAATCGCTCCGAATAATACTTTGGACGTTAAATGAAAACTTGAACATTGCTACTGAAAGTAGCTATGTTCTAGTTTTCATTCAACCTTCGAATTATTAAGCGGCGTGATGAACTTGGCGAATGTTTTGATGTGTCGAGATCACTCCATTGAAGGGCCGAACCATTCGGAACTTGGCGGCCCCTTTTACCAGTTTTGGTTTTTGATAATTATGATCTATCGATCTAAAGAGTATATCTAAGCTGCCACACATGAACGCTGACTAACGCTTGTCTGCTCACTGGCCCCTTTATTCTCACAACCCATTTTGGTAAGAGAAATGTAATCGCCTAAATGTAATACTTTGTAGGTACGCATTGAATTGGAGTCATGCTTGTTACTTAAAAGCAATTTGTGCGAGCGCTTGTTTACCTGTTAGCAGTGGAAGCGTTCGAGGACGATACATGGCAAACTGCATTTACCGGACAAGCAGATTCACGATTTAAGGCGTAGCCATCTGTGATACTTCCGCTTTACGATTATGGGATGGCAACATGGTGAACATGGTGAGTAAATTCAGTCGCAGTAAATCAAAGCTATTGGTGAAACTTAAGTCCGACGAGTAGGGTAAAACAGTTAAACCACAGAAACTGTTTAAACAGTTAAACCACAGATACAGAAATACTGTTTGCAAAATTTATCCTAGCACAGGAAAAGGTTTAAACTAACTTTCCAATAGCGGCTCGATTTTATAAATTGATGTTATTTGCGTCGTTTTTAAGATGTTCAGCGTTTGATATTTGTGGCAACTTGCCTGTAGTTTTCTTCGTCGCACACCGCAGGAGTGACGACGAAATATAGGATGTGTATCTCAGGAATCTCATTCAGGCGAGAGCAGAGGCGAGAATGGTGGGCAACATAGGTGCCCGCAATGTTTCTTCAACTGTTTTTAAAACTGTAGTTTTAATCTTAAATTGCTGTCATGCTCTTTATACGGCGTTACAATAATTTTGTAAGTAAAATAAATACAGGTTTTTTTAATTGGTTTCGTTCTTTTTTATTTTGCTTTCGTTTTCTTTCACTTTGGTTTCATTATGTTTCGAATTGCTTTAGTTTCTTTGCCTTTTGGTTTAGTTTCTTTTCGTTTTGCTTTCGTTTCTTTTCGTTTTGCTTTCGTTTCTTTTCACTTTGCTTTAGTTGCGAAATAATTTTACCAATCTGATAGTTGAAGTAAATTAAACGGAGAATACTAAATGTAATTTACAGTAAATAAATTAAGATGTAGGTTTAAAAACGTATTAAATTAATGATTTACTGTATACAGTAATACCAGTATTACCCTTGGTAATATCCATAAATGGCTACTGCTAAAATTAAGTTGAATGACATATTTAAAAAGCAATGTGGTGAGAATCATCAGTGTATTTTCTGTCGGTAATATGT